>OY992894.1:74083200-74098200 GCA_963921405.1 Cepaea hortensis | reverse complement strand
ACAAAGCTGAAAGTCCTCAAAGAAGTTGTAATATCCACACTACTATATGCTTGTGAAACCTGGACTGTTTATCAGCGACATGCTAGGAAATTAAACCATTTCCACACAGTCTGCCTTAGGACGCTACTGAAGATTAAATGGCAAGACAAGATCTCAGACACTGAAGTCCTAGTAAAAGCGCCCATGCCCAGTATCCACACTCTACTAATGAAGAATCAGATTCGCTGGGCTGGTCACTTAACTCGCATGCCAGATCACAGGCTCCCTAAACGATTTTTTTTTTACGGCGAGTTGCGTTGTGGTAAACGCTAGCAAGGCTGCCAGAGGAAACGCTTTAAAGACACTCTGAAAATTTCATTGAATGATTTTGGAATTCATCATGACACCTGGGAGACTGTAGCCAGAGACCGAAATTCGTGGCGTGCATCATTACGCAAAGGTGCAGTCACGTGCGAGGCAACCAGGACTACAAGGGCTGTGAAGAAAAGGCAGGACAGAAAAACCACTGCAGGAAACCCTCCTCCAGAAACGTCAAGCTTTCTTTGTCCACATTGTCAAAGAACATTTGGAGCCAAAAATAGGCCTTATCAGCCAACAATTGTATATATATATATATACACACACACACACACACACACATATTGTGTGTGCTCAGCTTAACAACGCTAACGTTAGGATTTTCAGTCTAAGAATTGAAGTTGTACCGGTTGGAGGCCGGTTTGCAGCTGAACTCCTGAGACTTCAGTGATCATAGATGAAGTCTTGCAGCTAGAATCTATAAGCACATACTAGATCTAGGACAAAAAACAGAAGTCCTTATTCCTGAGTGTGATAAGTGTCATATAGCTTCCCTGGGGTGAAGGGAACAGGCTATCGCACTTATTTATGAATATCTATACATACATATATACTGTCGACGACAATGAGGGCCCTATGGGCCCAAAACTAAAAAAAAAACATCCATCGATCGGTCTAGCAGTCCACCGAACACTAAACCGGAAAATGATTGCCGGACCGATGCAAATGAGGCTCGAAGGGATTCTTCTTTGTTGCGGTGAATTAAAATTGAAGTACCCTATAATGTTCTTTACTGTTCATAGTAGTCTAATGTCCTTAGTTATATTTTTAACAGAACAGTGTCCATGGCTTGAGACACAATAGAGCATAATTGAGTGGACCCAGTGTTGTTTGATTTCACACCAAGTTGAATTGCAGTCGGGTAGATGATGAGTGGAACAGCTTGACAATTATATACACACCGTACTTGCCCGACGTCTTTGTTATAATCTGATAGACAACTCCTCCCGAAAATACTTTGAGGGTATATACGATTGACTGGATGAATGGCAGTAGGATCACTTTACATTGACTGGTTTTTCCATACTGCTGAACGTTGACATATGTCTATGATTTGGACGACTGTCAATCACTTCTCTCAGGAAGGTAGAATCTGGAAAAAATGACACAGGCAACCTTCTGTGAGAATCACATGATCATGAGCCACCATATAGGGATAGACATCAATGTGGTACTCAGAGAGTGAAACACCTCCCTAGGATGGGTGGTGGTTCAATTACAGGCCATGCCTCAGGTTCAGAGAAAGAGTAAGGTCTAGGGTCTGAAAAGCAGCTGAACAGAACATCTGTTTCCCAGGACTGGGGATAGAATGAACCCACGGTAATTGGTCATGAGTGTCTGTGCCCCAGTTCCCCAGAGGAAGTCTTCTAATGACATACAGGGTTAGAGGGTTTACAGTACCCATAGGCAAGATGGCCCTGAAGGAGAGCCGTTGGCAAATCCCCCTTCCAGCTCTTCCCATGTAGCCCTGCTTTCCCAAATTCATTCCTCCTGCAACCATCCGACGTGTCTGTAGCATCACTTCTCCTTCTTTCCTCTCCCCGTTGTTCCCATCACAGGAACCCATTGTAGATTAGATTGGTAGTCCCTTAAGGAGACCTTGAACATAAAGTGTATGAGGAAGGCAAAGAAAAAACCAGCAGTCGCCCCGCCAAGAGATGTGAACATCGACACGCGCGGGATCGCTCAAATGACAGTCGATTCGACCGTGGGCATTCTCATGATTCGTCTTGACCGGCCGAGTCGGAGGATATATTACACGATAAGGTTTAGTTACGGCGTCACCGAATTCCTGTTTTGTGGACTACGCTGGAGTCCAAAGGCGGCCACGGAGTGCTCTCATATTCCCTTGTTAATAACGTCAAGCCTATCCTATTTTCTCCCACCACCATGTTTCTGGCGCGCGACACTAAGCATGCATTATTTTTCCTAACTCGGCAACGCACTGTTGGCAACATGCCAGGAGTTAGGTCATATAAACAGGCCTGTTCCGTTATGGAAAATTACAGGCTCGCCCTTGACCTACGGCAACAGTCGCGACATGCAATCTGTACATCGGGTATTTCGCTTCAAGAATTGTAGCATTTCTTACCTTTTCGTTTGGCAATGCAGTTCGAAGTATGGAACCTCATTCTAACATAGGGACATACTGTCAACCGTCTTCAAACTGTATATTGACACTGTAACCAATTCTTCAAATCACTGCTGTCAGACAGAAGTTCGCCAGCCAGCTAGAACAACCATCAGTTCCCTCGGCAGCCAGCATAATCACAGTGCTTGCGCACTGGTACAATAGTACCGGTTCTAGTATCTCGAACATTCCAGAACAAGGTCATAATCCATAATCTAACCACACACATAACATTTTTTTTTTCAATGATTATTCCTTCTTTTGTTTTTAGGCAGCCTGTTTATGTATGTGTTCTGTGATTAGTAAGCTCCTGAATCCTTTAGAGCATTAATTTGATATCTTTTTCTGCTGTTGGGACTCGAACCCAGGTGCCCGGAAGCTATCTGATCTACTTATCTATATAAGTATTCCTCATACACGATGTCTTTGAATGGGTTTGATAGCGGTCGGTGGAAGCGGAGGCGGCCGGCAAAGGTATCTGGTCGCGCCCGCCCTCCCCGGGACCGGCTGTAGGCAGCAGGACAACCGGAAGTAGTCACCCAGCCCTAAGAAAATACGCGCCAATCTTTTGAAAATGAGGTCGTAAAATATGGCGTTTCGCTTGCGGTGATAGACTTTTTATATAGTAAAAAATCGGGGGTTGCCACCCCAAAACCGCTTTAGTTACAACGTCCCTTACTACTAAACCACCAGCAGCTAAGAAACAGAAAACTGACCAATTGGGAACAGAGGAAGCCGACGAAGACATAGATGAGGAAGCAGAGATAGATGAGGAACTAAACACTGTAGACAAAATCCCCAACGACGAAGCAGAAATACAGAGACAACCGGCAGGCCCTTAGGACACATCAGAACATCAACAAACATATATCGACCTACAATTTTTTTTCATCGACAAGACTCAACACACACAATTGACTGGACCGAGACTTTAAGACCAGCATTTGATAGTCAGACAAACCGCTTCAAGATAAATTATTCCCATCATATGATTTTAAGACATAAGGAGACAGCTGAACTTAGGTTTTTCCATTCCTCATCAAATAACGCATGCCAACTCGACGTTCCCATTTTAGTTAGCAGCAAACACGATTTTAATTACTTTATAACCCTAATTCAGGATAGCGACATGTTCAACTACGCCATACACAACAGACCCGACACTAAGTACCTGGTAGAGACAATCCCTGCGACTAGTTTCTATATATGCCACATCAATGAACACACGCTAGGTTGAATGTTGTCTATAATATGCTCTATTAAAAGTGTAAAGTGGTCGTATGTATGATATCCTTGCATTTGTGGTACAGTGAATTGTCTATATCATCGAAAATAAAAGACTCAAAGTTGTGTGTCACTGTCCTTCACATTTCTCACCGATCATTAAAATGCTATTTTGTATTGACAATACAAAATAATATTGAATGCTGTGCACATGAAAATACTGATTATGATGGAAAAAAATAAAAGTTGTGAAAACGAAAATTTCTTGTTTGTCGTTTTTTTTTTTTTTTAGAGATATGCTTGGCTTGTTTTCGGCTTTTTTTTTCGTCTTTCTGGTCTTTCCATGTTTACATGATGACTGCTGCGCGAGCTTGTTTTTCATGTTGAATGTCGCAGAAAGCTGTGGAACAATTCACACACACACACACACACACACACACACACCAACAACAACAACCACACACACACAAACACACACACACACGCACCCACACACACACAATGGAACAGTGAGACAAGACCAAAGTCACACAGGACCAAACACATATTGGAAAAGAGAGACACGTACAATATCACACAAGAATTTTCATCCAAACTTATAATTATCTCAACGAAACTTATAAAAATTAGGACACTTTTAACCAAAGTAAAAAATCGTAGCCAAATTACAACCAAACTTATAAATATCTCAGTTTGGCCAAATTACAAACAAACTCATAAAAAGTAGGAAACGTTGGTAACCAAATGTGAAAAGTTTGGACATATTTCATCCAAAACTTATGAAAAAAATAGTAAATTTTGTTAACAAAATTTGACAAAGTTTGGCCAAATTTCAACCAAACTTATGAAAAGTAGGAAAATGTGTTAACCAAATGTGAAAAAATATTGTCCAAAGAGAGAAATATTTCAACTAAGCTTATAAATTGATCAGCCTAATTTATGAAAAGAAGGAAAATTGTAAGGCAAATGGGGATAAAGTTAGGCCAAATACAAAAATATCTCAGCTAAACTGATGAAAAGTAGGAAACTTTGTTAATAAAAGGGGGGGGGGGAAACATAGGTCAAGTACGGAGATCTGTTAGCCAAATGTGAAAAATGTAGTCAAATATAGAAATATTTCGTCCACACATATGAAAACTAGGAAAAGTTGTTAGCCAAATAGGAAATTTTTTTTGGGCCTAGTAGGAAAATTCTTTACCCAAAGGGAAAAATATCTCGTCCAGACTTATAAAAAAGTAGGAATATTTTGTCATCCAAAAGGGAAAAAATGTCGGCCAAACTTATAAATTGTGGGAAATATTTTTACCAGATGGGAAAGATATTGGCCAAGTAGGAAAATGTGTTAAGTCAAAGAGGAATAATATTGATCAAGTAACGAAATACAGCGTTCAAACTCATAAACAGTAGGAAACTTTGTTAACCAAATGCGAAAAAATATCAACCAAACTTATTTTTAAAAAAAAAAACAGTAGGAAACTTTGTTAACCAAATGTGAAATTTTTGGTTAAGTGAAGAAATATTTCATCCAAACTTATGAAAAGTAGGAAATTTTGTGGGCCAATGGGAAAAAACTTGTAGCCAAATTTCAACCAAACTTAAACATATCGCAACCAAACGTATAAAAAGTAGGACACTTTGTGAACCAAATATGAAAAATTTCTCCGAATTTTAGCCAAACTTATGAAAAGTATGAAAATGTCTTAACAAAAGAGGGGAAAATATCTCACGTTGTCAATTCACATCCGCAATAGCATCAAGTCTCCAACCAACCAGCAGTGTCTGTTATGAAGTCCACCTTTTCTTACAACCTTATTGACCCCTTGAAAACCATCTACCTCATCTCCTAACCGACTTTCAACGTTTCATACCACTTAATACTCATATTTTCTTTGATTACAACACAATCGTTTTTCTGCTGACTGGGCAAATTTCCAACCTACTAGAGATAATCGTCTGTCCCTATGCAAACAACAGCTGTATTTCAGAAAATTAAAAGTATCTTATCCAGTAAGTCACTATCGTTGAATGAAAAAATTAAATTTCAAAAATTAAATTGTACACAAATTAACAATTAAATTTCTCTTTATTGTTTCCAAATTTAACGTTTCATGTAGAAATTTAATTGTTAATTTGTGTACAATTTTATTTTTGTAATGTCTACATGAAACATTAAATTTGGAAACAATAAAGAGAAATTTAATTGTTAATTTGTGTACAATTTTATTTTTGTAATGTCTACATGAAACATTAAATTTGGAAACAATAAAGAGAAATTTAATTGTTAATTTGTGTACAATTTTATTTGTGAAATTTAATTTTTTCATTCAACGATAGTGACTTACTGGATAAGATACTTTTCCTCGGGGTGGTCTAGGGCGGGTTGGCGTGGGGATGGGGGACTTACACAGCACCAATGGAATGATGATAGTGTTTATGGCCAATACGGATAAAGAAAGAAGACGAAATAAAGAAGGATGACACTGAGGAGGAAGAGCACTGTACCTTATCACCATCACTAGCATGATGATAGTTTTTTTTTAAGCCCCGGCCCGCAACAATCAATAATACCAGCAAATATAGAATTTTTAACGATATATAATTTATCACACAGAAAGGGAAGTAACAGTGCAAAAATACGTTCGATTATTTATTCATGGCTTGCATCCCTTGAAAATGTGGTCGCCGTAGGATCCGATTTTTGACGTCAGAGCTTAGGATCATGGCTTTTAATATAGTAAAATACTAGGTCACCAAGCGGATCGGGATCCTTATTTTCGAAGTAGTTTGCGCCTGATATACTGCTTGTATCTCTCAACTTCGCCAATGGTCACCTGCCCCTTGGCTCAGGGTTGGGGTCTGTTGGCAAGGACACACTTAAACATCTGCGGGGGATGGGGGGGGGGGGAATACCCATCGAGGCGAAATGTTGAAGACTGACTGGGGTTCCCCTATCGACCTGGCCTAAACTATGAATAGACACAAGGTCATGCTCTGGGTGGTAAAAGCGGCCTGCGGTATATGGCCACAACCCCCCCCCCCCCCTAAAAAAAACTACAAAAAAATCTGGTACTGATCTTCTTCATCTTCTTTCGTTCACTTGAAATATGACTATAACTGCAATGTTGTCTCTTGTATGAATCTAACAGTCTTTTTTAGTTCACTCAACGGTCCATAGAGTTTATCTTCCACTGTTATATCTTTAAGCCAGAAGGTTCGCCTGGATATGTTGTAGTTTGGGCAGTCCTGGAGAATGTGCTCTGCTGTATGCGACGACAAACCACATGTGCACATGGCTGAGTCACCAATCTTGAATCTTGTAGACATGTGGTTGCGTAATCTATTGTGTCCTGTTCTGAGGCGCAGAATCATGACTTGTTCTGGTCTGTCCATAACGTGGTAGTCGTCTTGAGTAAGGTTTGGTGGCCTTCTGACTGATTTTATCATTCTTTACTTTTAGTACTGATCTGTCTATAACATGGGGCTGACTGCATATTCTAATACAACTGATCTGTCTATACAATGGGGCTGACACCATATCTCTAATACAACTGATTGACTATAACATGGGGCTGGCACCATATCTCTAATACAACTGATTGTCTATAACATGGGGCTGACACCATATCTCTAATACAACAGATTGACTATAACATGGGGCTGACACCATATCTCTAATACAACTGATTGTCTATAACATGGGGCTGACGCCATATCTCTAATACAACTGATTGTCTATAATATGGGGCTGACACCATATCTCTAATACAACTGATTGTCTATAACAAGGGGCTGACAATATATCTCTAATACAACTGATTGACTATAACATGGGGCTGACACCATATCTCTAATACAACTGATTGACTATAACATGGGGCTGGCACCATATCTCTAATACAACTGATCTGTCTATAACATGGAGCTCTAACCATATCTCTAATACAACTGATCTGTCCATAACATGGAGCTCTAACCATATTTATAATACAACTGATCTGTCTATAACATGGAGCTCTAACCATATTTATAATACAACTGATTGTCTATAATATGGGGCTGTAACCATATCTCTAATACAACTGATTGTCTATAACATGGGGCTTACACCATTTCTCTAATACAACTGGTCTGTCTATAACATGGGGCTGTAACCATATATGTAATTCAACTGATTGCCTATAACATGGGGCTGACACCATATCTCTAATAAAACTCATTTGTCTATAACATGGGGTTGTAACCATATCTCTAATACAACTGATCTGTCTATAACATGGGGCTGGCACCATATCTCTAATACAACTCATCTGTCTATAACATGGGGCTGTAATAATATCTCTAATACAACTGATCTGTCTATAACATTGGGCTGACACCATATCTCTAATACAACTGATTGTCTATAACATGGGGCTGACACCATATCTGTAATACAACTGATCTGTCTATAACATGGGGCTGTAACCATATCTCTAATACAACTGATTGTCTATAACATGGGGCTGGCACCATATCTCTAATACAACTGATCTGTCTATAACATGGGTCTGTAACCATATCTCTAATATAACTGATCTGTCTATAACATGGGACTGGCATCATATCTCTAATACAAATGATCTGTCTATAACATGGGGCAGATACCATATCCCTAATACAACTGATCTGTCTATACAATGGGACTGACACCATATCCCAAATACAACTGATCTGTCTATAATATTGAGCTGACACTATATCTCCTATACAACTGATTGTCTTTAACATGGGGTTGACATCATATGTCTAATACAACTGATCTGTCTATACAATGGGAATGACACCACATCTATAATACAACTGATTGTCTATAACATGGGGCTGACACCATATCTCTAATACAACTGATCTCTCTATAACATGGGAATGACACCATTTCTCTAATACAACTGATTGTCTGTAACATGGGGCTGGCACCATATCCCTAATACAACTTATCTGTCTATAACATGGGTCAGACACCATATCCCTAATATATCTGATCTGTCTATAACATGGGGCAGACACCATATCTCCAATACAACTGATATGTCTATAACATGGGGCTGACACTATATCTCTAATATAACTGATTGTCTTTAACATGGGGTTGACACCATATCTCTAATACAACTGATCTGTCTATACAATGGGGCTGACACCACAACTATAATACAACTGATTGTCTATAACATGGGGCCGACACCATATCTCTAATACAACTGATCTGTCTATAACATGGGGATGACACCATATCTCTAATACAACTGATCTGTCTATAACATGGGTATGACACCATATCTCTAATACAACTGATCTGTCTATAACATGGGGATGACACCATATCTCTAATACAACTGATCTGTCTATAACATGGGGATGACACCATATCTCTAATACAACTGATCTGTCTATAACATGGGTCTGGCTAAATTTCCCTAGTACAGCTGATATGTCTATAACATGGTGCTGACATCATATCTCAGTTTGTTTAGTAAGTGTCCAGGTCTCACAGCCGTATGTTGCAATGTAAAGATGCATGCTCTTAAAAATCTAATTTTTGTAGTTCTATCTGCCCCCCCCCCTCCCCCCCTATAGCCCGATGTATTTAGTTTTAGTTTTTGACGAGCAATAGATATTCGTCATTTAATTTCCTTCGTCGTGTCACTAATTTTGGTAGTTAATTACCCAAGACATTGGAAATTTCCCACCACCTGCAAATTTTCCTCATTAACAAATAATGCTTTCTCCATAATAGTTTTATAAGTATGACCTATCTTTGTTTTTGTTATGTTAAGATACAGGTTGTAATTTTCGCTATCCTTTGGGTTGAGGTTATTAGTTGTTCTATACCATTATGTCATGGGGATAGTAATACTCCATGATTAGCATATCGAATCTCTGGTATTTCATGAACACAGATATTTAGGGCATCATATTTCTCAATGTTTATATCATCTCTGACATTTCTCATAAAACATATCCAATTAGGTCATGAGTTAACTGTAAGGAAACAGAGATTTTAGCCATTTCCAAGGAGATATAATTTCATATATGAAATACAAAATCAGGAATCAACATTATTGCACTCTCAACATTTCTAGACGTCTTCCGTCGCCTGCTTCATTAACCATCGAAGAGTCCACATGCTAATGATCAATAGTCTGTATCTCGAAGTATGATTCCGTAGGGATTAACACAACGGTCGTTTTTCCTTGCTTTCCGGTGGTTTATTCGCCTACTAGAACTTAGTTCTTTGTGTTAGCTTAACGAACGTTCTATAGAAGTAAACAAAGATCTACACCTTTGCTTTATTGACTACACAAAGGCTTTTGATAAAGTGAGACATGTCAACATGATAAGGATGCTTGAAGATCTACAAATTGATGGGAAAGACCTTAGACTTGTAAAAAACATATATTGGAAACAACAAGCTGCCATAAGAGTTGATAATGAAGTAAGCCAATATCAGCCTATTAAGAGAGGTGTGAGACAGGGATGTGTAATGTCTCCAGATCTGTTTTCCCTTTACAGTGAAAATATTTTCAGAAATATTGAACATATGGAAGGAATCAACATTGGGGGACGATACATCAATAACATTAGATATGCAGATGATACAGTCTTGATTTCAGACAATGAACAGGACCTGCAAAACTTAGTAGATGCGGTTGTTACACACAGTGAACAACAAGGGTTAGAATTAAATTGTAAAAAGACACAGATTATGGTCGTCACTAGGAAGAACGAAATACCACAGTGTAATATACAAGTAAATGGGAATATTCTTCAACAAGTGAATAGGTAAAATTATCTCGGAACAGTAATAACATATGATGGGAGATGCCTTGAAGAGATTATAACAAGAATCGCCATGGCAAAAGTAGCCTTTAGCAAGATGAAAAACATACTGACCAATAAAAAGATGTCAATTGAAACGAGAAAAAGAGTGTTGAGATGCTACATAGAACCTGTACTTTTATATGGATGTGAAGCTTGGACAATGAGCAGCCAGGCTGAAAAACATCTGATGGCTGTAGAGATGTGGTTTCTGAGGAAAATGCAAAGAATACCATGGACAGCCAGAAAGACCAATGAACAAGTCCTTCAAGAAACAAATGAAGATCGTAAACTGATCAGAGACATTAGACGTAGACAGTCACAATTTTTGGGGCATGTTATGAGAAGAAATGATTTGGAGAACTTGGTGACAACTGGTAAGATCGAGGGGAACAGACCAGGGGGAAGACCTAGAAACAAGTATCTGGATGGCTTGGCCTTGTGGCATGGTCGAGACAGAAACACGGAACTGATCCACGACTCTGTTGATCGAGTGAGATGGCAGAACATGACCGCCCACGCTTACCGGCATGGCACATGATGGATGGATGGTTAGCTTATACACCTTACAAACCAGATCCCGGAGAGAAAACTCGGGACAAATATATCTTTTATTCTGTTTTGAGAAACTGTTCCTGGGTGTCAAGAAAACAGCTAAGATGTGGCTCGTTGAAAAGATAGATGTAGCTACACTTGGTACCCCCAGGAGTGAGAAAGAGGAATTAACAGGCTTGTCCATGGGATGGGATTCCCACGGGAATCCCATGGGAAACGTCCTATGGGATGGGATGGGATGGGATGGGACAGCACACATTTGTATTTTCCATGGGACACATGGGACAGTATTGTATTGTTATTTGTCCATCAAGAATGATGATGACCATTCATTTCATCCAGTGGGGTTGAAGGTGTGGAGCCGTGGGTTCTAAGATGGCTGTTAAGGCCTATTTTGGCTCGAAATGTTCTTTGACAATGTGGGCAAAGAATGCTTGACGTTTCTGGAGGAGAATTTCCTGCAGTGGTTTTTCTGTCCTGCCTTTTCTTCACAGCTCTTGCAGTCCTGGTTGCCTCACATATGACTGCACCTTTGCGCAATGATGCACGCCACGAATTTCGGTCTCTGGCTGCAGCCTCCCAGGTGTCATGATGAATTCCAAAAGCATTCAGTGAAATTTTCAGAGTGTCTTTAAAACTTTTCCTCTGGCCACCTTGGGAGCGTTTACCACAACGCAGTTCGCTGTAAAAAATTCGTTTAGGGAGCCTGTGATCTGGCATGCGAGTCAAGTGACCAGCCCAGCGAATCTGATTCTTCATCAGATAGTGTGGATACTGGGCATAGATGCTCTTTCTAGGACTTCAGTGTCTGGAATCTTGTCTTGCCATTTAATCTTCAGTAGCTTCCTTAGGCAGACTGTGTGGAAGTAGTTTAATTTCCTAGCGTGTCGCTGATAAACAGTCCAGGTTTCACAAGCATATAGCAGTGTGGATAATACAACTGCTTTGTAGACTTTTAGCTTTGTTTGCAGGCTTATTCCAGTTCTGTCCCATACATTCTTGTACAGTCTGCCAAAGGCTGCACTGGCCTTGGAGATTCTTGCATTCACTTCGTCATCGATTGTGGCAGAATGTGACACGGTGCTGCCAAGATAGGTGAATTTGTCCACAACACTTAGTCTATGATCATTCACTTTGATATTCGGCACAGTGTAATTATTACCCGGAGCTGGCTGGTACATCACTACAGTCTTCTCCAAGTTGATATTGAGCCCAAAGTTGGCACAGGCATGTGAGAAAGCTGAAACATTATGTTGCCTGTTCTGAGTTGCCGTATAGAGCGCAATCATCAGCGAACAGGAGCTCTCTGACGGTGCCGCTGTTAATTTTGGTTTTAGCTTTCAGCCTTCTGAGATTGAATAACTTTCCATCCATACGGTAGTTGATAACTATTCCAATATCGTCGTTCTCGAAGGCATTCATCAACATGGCTGAAAACATGAGGCTGAACAGTGTTTGTGCCAGGACACAACCTTGCTTCACTCCATTGGTTACAGGAAAGGGTTCAGACAGTTCACCATTTTCCTGTACTCTTGCCTGCATGCCGTCATGAAATAGCCGCACTATTTGGACAAACTTTCGTGGACAGCCATATTTTGCCATAATCTTCCACAGTCCTTCTCTGCTGACTGTGTCAAAAGCCTTGGTAAGGTCAATGAAAGTGGAGAACATTTCGCAGTTCTGTTCCTGACATTTCTCTTGCAGCTGCCTTGCAGCGAAAATCATGTCAACAGTTCCACGTTCTTTTCTGAAGCCACACTGACTCTCAGGAAGAAGACCTTGATCGAGATGGGCTGTGAGGCGATTAAGAAGAATTCTGGCGAGTATCTTCCCTGCAATTGAAAGCAAGGAGATGCCCCGGTGGTTGTCACAGGATTGGCGGTTTCCTTTACGTTTGTAAAGGTGGACTATAGACGCGTCCTTAAAATCTTGTGACATGGTCTCGTTCATCCATGTGTTTGTGAAGACTTGGTGAAGCTGCTCTGTTAGGACCGGCCCACCTCCCTTGTATATCTCTGCTGGGATGGAGTCAGGACCAGGTGCCTTGCCGCTGGAGAGTTGCTGGATGGCTTTGTTTACTTCCACTATGGTTGGCAGGTCATCAAGTGTCTCATTTGTGGGAACTTGAGGAAGGCAGTTGATGGTTTCATCATCGAAGAAGGAAGTTGCATTTAAGATTTTGCTGAAATGCTCTGCCCAGCGTTGAAGGATTTCTTTCTTCTCGGTGACCAATGTTCCCCCATCTGCACTGAGGAGGGGAACTATGCCTGGTGATGAATGACCATAGACCGTTTTCAGTGAGTCGTAGAAATTTTTCATATCATGTCTGTCAGCAAAGCCCTGGATTTCATCAGCTTTGCTGCTCAGCCAGGAGTCCCGCATGTGCCGAAGTTTCTGCTGCACTACTCTCTGAATGTTCTTGAAAGCATCTTTTTTTGATGTTGACTTTGGGTCATTCAAATGTGCCTTGAGGAGAAGATGTTTCTCGGCCAGCAATTGGTTGATGTCTTCACATGGGACAGTAACCTTGTCATAGCAACATGATCTACGTCAGAGCAATACTTAATTTTCTTTTTTTCTTTATTTTAAACATTTTAAAAGCCTTTTATAATTTTTTTTTTCATTATATATTTGTATCAATTCTTTATCTCGTGGTGAGACATCGGATAAATTAATAAATGCGCGCATACGCGCTGCTAGTCAGCCATTGTTGCTGTAGTCGTTGATTGGCGTCTTTGGCGATATTTAGTTAGTTAGTTAGTCGCAGTTCCAACTTCACAGCAACGGGTCGTCCCCATTATGCTCCGTTCCTGTGCCAGTGAATATCACATAAAATGCTCCGCACTGCCCAATGTGAAAAATGGAAAAGACAGGAGTCTCAACAAAACAACAGCCCGCACAGATACACTGTGCATAATGCCGCCGCCAGAATGTCAACACAATAGTCCCCCACAAAACACCCAATTCATTTCTGATGGAATCGGCAGTCATTTTCCCATCTGGATATTTCCTAGATGTTCACCCATACAGTCCACGAAATACAGTTAATCGTCGATGGCAGTGACAGTCAACCAGAAGCCCAGAAGCCACGCATTTCTGCATAAGGCAAAAACCGGTCAATTCTGGGTTATAGCCATCTGCCAACCCTCCGAACATGCAGTCACGTTCCAAAAAACCTCGGGCAGATTCAAAAGCATTTCACACGAAACTCACAGCTCACAGTGTCGCGCCTCGCACTCACTCAGTAGCAAGGCGACGGAACCATCAAGCCTCCTTAGTCGCCTCTTACGATATGCGTGGTTGGCTGCAGTGTTGCTATTCTTTGCTTCCCTTATGGGCCTCGGCAACACATGGGAGGTCTTTGGCTATATGTAAATACGAAGCAAGTTTTAATCTGTTGTAATCACAGTTGTTTTGTTGCTGAATTGCAGTATTTTTATTTGGTTGAATATTAGGTACTATATTTATAGTCTACAAATATATAATAGTCCTAATTTAAAATAATTTGTGAAGGTAGTCACTTGAAGTCACGGTGTTACTGAGTTTAGGCTGTGTAAGCATACGGTACCCCAAAATCAAACCATCCATCATGTGCCATGCCGATAAGCGTGGACGGTCAAGTTATGCAATCTCACACGATCACCAGAGTCGTGGATCACCTCAGTGTTCCTGTCTAGACCATGCCACGTGGCCAAGCCATCCAGTTATTTACTTCTCGGTCTTCCCCTTGGTCTCTACCCTTAGATCTTGCCAGTCGTTACCAAGTTCTACAAGTCATTTCTTCTCATAACGCGCCCAACAGTTTGTGACTGTCCTCGTCTAATGATTCTAATCAGTTTACGATCTTCATTTATTTCTTTAAGGACTTGTTCATT
>OY992894.1:74073200-74080700 GCA_963921405.1 Cepaea hortensis | reverse complement strand
AGGACAGAAGCCTGAGTGAGAACTATAAATAGTTCTCCGACTGGACACACTCGTGTCCTAAAAGGGGACACTGTACGACGTGAGCTGAAGTTACCCAGAATAGAATTGGGAAACCCGCATCACAAGAAGTGTCAAGGGAAACACTGGTAACTCTAACCGGGTGACCAGTAACTAACTGCGTGCTGGAACTCCGAGCACGCGAACCAGCTAATACACGAAGGGTCTACCGCTCGTGGCTGGACACGCCACGGAGATCGTCAGACCAGGACTGGACAGCGTAGAGGACGGATTGAAGTATTCGCTGAGAATACTTTGTTGCTTAAAAGGACAGTAGTTATGACTTAGGCTTGTCCTGGAGAATGTGCTCTGCTGTATGCGACGACAAACCACATGTGCACATGGCTGAGTCACCAATCTTGAATCTTGTAGACATGTGGTTGCGTAATCTATTGTGTCCTGTTCTGAGGCGCAGAATCATGACTTGTTCTGGTCTGTCCATAACGTGGTAGTCGTCTTGAGTAAGGTTTGGTGGCCTTCTGACTGATTTTATAATTCTTTACTTTTAGTACTGATCTGTCTATAACATGGGGCTGACTGCATATTCTAATACAACTGATCTGTCTATACAATGGGGCTGACACCATATCTCTAATACAACTGATTGACTATAACATGGGGCTGGCACCATATCTCTAATACAACTGATTGTCTATAACATGGGGCTGACACCATATCTCTAATACAACAGATTGACTATAACATGGGGCTGACACCATATCTCTAATACAACTGATTGTCTATACCATGGGGCTGACACCATATCTCTAATACAACTGATTGTCTATAATATGGGGCTGACACCATATCTCTAATACAACATGGAGCTCTAACCATATCTCTAATACAACTGATCTGTCCATAACATGGAGCTCTAACCATATTTATAATACAACTGATCTGTCTATAACATGGAGCTCTAACCATATTTATAATACAACTGATTGTCTATAATATGGGGCTGACACCATATCTCTAATACAACTGATTGTCTATAACATGGGGCTGACAATATATCTCTAATACAACTGATTGACTATAACATGGGGCTGACACCATATCTCTAATACAACTGATTGACTATAACATGGGGCTGACACCATATCTCTAATAAAACTGATTTGTCTATAACATGGGGCTGTAACCATATTTCTAATACAACTGATCTGTCTATAAAATGGGGCTGGCACCATATCTCTAATACAACTGATCTGTCTATAACATGGGGCTGTAACCATACCTCTAATACAACTGATTGTCTATAACATGGGGCTTACACCATTTCTCTAATACAACTGATCTGTCTATAACATGGGGCTGTAACCATATATGTAATTCAACTGATTGCCTATAACATGGGGCTGACACCATATCTCTAATAAAACTCATTTGTCTATAACATGGGGTTGTAACCATATCTCTAATACAACTGATCTGTCTATAACATGGGGCTGGCACCATATCTCTAATACAACTCATCTGTCTATAACATGGGGCTGTAATAATATCTCTAATACAACTGATCTGTCTATAACATGGGGCTGACACCATATCTCTAATACAACTGATTGTCTATAACATGGGGCTGACACCATATCTGTAATACAACTGATCTGTCTATAACATGGGGCTGTAACCATATCTCTAATACAACTGATTGTCTATAACATGGGGCTGGCACCATATCTCTAATACAACTGATCTGTCTATAACATGGGTCTGTAACCATATCTCTAATATAACTGATCTGTCTATAACATGGGACTGGCATCATATCTCTAATACAAATGATCTGTCTATAACATGGGGCAGATACCATATCCCTAATACAACTGATCTGTCTATACAATGGGACTGACACCATATCCCAAATACAACTGATCTGTCTATAATATTGAGCTGACACTATATCTCCTATACAACTGATTGTCTTTAACATGGGGTTGACATCATATGTCTAATACAACTGATCTGTCTATACAATGGGAATGACACCACATCTATAATACAACTGATTGTCTATAACATGGGGCTGACACCATATCTCTAATACAACTGATCTCTCTATAACATGGGAATGACACCATTTCTCTAATACAACTGATTGTCTGTAACATGGGGCTGGCACCATATCCCTAATACAACTTATCTGTCTATAACATGGGTCAGACACCATATCCCTAATATATCTGATCTGTCTATAACATGGGGCAGACACCATATCTCCAATACAACTGATATGTCTATAACATGGGGCTGACACTATATCTCTAATATAACTGATTGTCTTTAACATGGGGTTGACACCATATCTCTAATACAACTGATCTGTCTATACAATGGGGCTGACACCACAACTATAATACAACTGATTGTCTATAACATGGGGCCGACACCATATCTCTAATACAACTGATCTGTCTATAACATGGGGATGACACCATATCTCTAATACAACTGATCTGTCTATAACATGGGTATGACACCATATCTCTAATACAACTGATCTGTCTATAACATGGGGATGACACCATATCTCTAATACAACTGATCTGTCTATAACATGGGGATGACACCATATCTCTAATACAACTGATCTGTCTATAACATGGGTCTGGCTAAATTTCCCTAGTACAGCTGATATGTCTATAACATGGTGCTGACATCATATCTCAGTTTGTTTAGTAAGTGTCCAGGTCTCACAGCCGTATGTTGCAATGTAAAGATGCATGCTCTTAAAAATCTAATTTTTGTAGTTCTATCTGCCCCCCCCTCCCCCCCTATAGCCCGATGTATTTAGTTTTAGTTTTTGACGAGCAATAGATATTCGTCATTTAATTTCCTTCGTCGTGTCACTAATTTTGGTAGTTAATTACCCAAGACATTGGAAATTTCCCACCACCTGCAAATTTTCCTCATTAACAAATAATGCTTTCTCCATAATAGTTTTATAAGTATGACCTATCTTTGTTTTTGTTATGTTAAGATACAGGTTGTAATTTTCGCTATCCTTTGGGTTGAGGTTATTAGTTGTTCTATACCATTATGTCATGGGGATAGTAATACTCCATGATTAGCATATCGAATCTCTGGTATTTCATGAACACAGATATTTAGGGCATCATATTTCTCAATGTTTATATCATCTCTGACATTTCTCATAAAACATATCCAATTAGGTCATGAGTTAACTGTAAGGAAACAGAGATTTTAGCCATTTCCAAGGAGATATAATTTCATATATGAAATACAAAATCAGGAATCAACATTATTGCACTCTCAACATTTCTAGACGTCTTCCGTCGCCTGCTTCATTAACCATCGAAGAGTCCACATGCTAATGATCAATAGTCTGTATCTCGAAGTATGATTCCGTAGGGATTAACACAACGGTCGTTTTTCCTTGCTTTCCGGTGGTTTGTGTATGTTTGATGTCAAAAGTCATTTTATTCGCCTACTAGAACTTAGTTCTTTGTGTTAGCTTAACGAACGTTCTATAGAAGTAAACAAAGATCTACACCTTTGCTTTATTGACTACACAAAGGCTTTTGATAAAGTGAGACATGTCAACATGATAAGGATGCTTGAAGATCTACAAATTGATGGGAAAGACCTTAGACTTGTAAAAAACATATATTGGAAACAACAAGCTGCCATAAGAGTTGATAATGAAGTAAGCCAATATCAGCCTATTAAGAGAGGTGTGAGACAGGGATGTGTAATGTCTCCAGATCTGTTTTCCCTTTACAGTGAAAATATTTTCAGAAATATTGAACATATGGAAGGAATCAACATTGGGGGACGATACATCAATAACATTAGATATGCAGATGATACAGTCTTGATTTCAGACAATGAACAGGACCTGCAAAACTTAGTAGATGCGGTTGTTACACACAGTGAACAACAAGGGTTAGAATTAAATTGTAAAAAGACACAGATTATGGTCGTCACTAGGAAGAACGAAATACCACAGTGTAATATACAAGTAAATGGGAATATTCTTCAACAAGTGAATAGGTAAAATTATCTCGGAACAGTAATAACATATGATGGGAGATGCCTTGAAGAGATTATAACAAGAATCGCCATGGCAAAAGTAGCCTTTAGCAAGATGAAAAACATACTGACCAATAAAAAGATGTCAATTGAAACGAGAAAAAGAGTGTTGAGATGCTACATAGAACCTGTACTTTTATATGGATGTGAAGCTTGGACAATGAGCAGCCAGGCTGAAAAACATCTGATGGCTGTAGAGATGTGGTTTCTGAGGAAAATGCAAAGAATACCATGGACAGCCAGAAAGACCAATGAACAAGTCCTTCAAGAAACAAATGAAGATCGTAAACTGATCAGAGACATTAGACGTAGACAGTCACAATTTTTGGGGCATGTTATGAGAAGAAATGATTTGGAGAACTTGGTGACAACTGGTAAGATCGAGGGGAACAGACCAGGGGGAAGACCTAGAAACAAGTATCTGGATGGCTTGGCCTTGTGGCATGGTCGAGACAGAAACACGGAACTGATCCACGACTCTGTTGATCGAGTGAGATGGCAGAACATGACCGCCCACGCTTACCGGCATGGCACATGATGGATGGATGGTTAGCTTATACACCTTACAAACCAGATCCCGGAGAGAAAACTCGGGACAAATATATCTTTTATTCTGTTTTGAGAAACTGTTCCTGGGTGTCAAGAAAACAGCTAAGATGTGGCTCGTTGAAAAGATAGATGTAGCTACACTTGGTACCCCCAGGAGTGAGAAAGAGGAATTAACAGGCTTGTCCATGGGATGGGATTCCCACGGGAATCCCATGGGAAACGTCCTATGGGATGGGATGGGATGGGATGGGACAGCACACATTTGTATTTCCCATGGGACACATGGGACAGTATTGTATTGTTATTTGTCCATCAAGAATGATGATGACCATTCATTTCATCCAGTGGGGTTGAAGGTGTGGAGCCGTGGGTTCTAAGATGGCTGTTAAGGCCTATTTTGGCTCGAAATGTTCTTTGACAATGTGGGCAAAGAATGCTTGACGTTTCTGGAGGAGAATTTCCTGCAGTGGTTTTTCTGTCCTGCCTTTTCTTCACAGCTCTTGCAGTCCTGGTTGCCTCACATATGACTGCACCTTTGCGCAATGATGCACGCCACGAATTTCGGTCTCTGGCTGCAGCCTCCCAGGTGTCATGATGAATTCCAAAAGCATTCAGTGAAATTTTCAGAGTGTCTTTAAAACTTTTCCTCTGGCCACCTTGGGAGCGTTTACCACAACGCAGTTCGCTGTAAAAAATTCGTTTAGGGAGCCTGTGATCTGGCATGCGAGTCAAGTGACCAGCCCAGCGAATCTGATTCTTCATCAGATAGTGTGGATACTGGGCATAGATGCTCTTTCTAGGACTTCAGTGTCTGGAATCTTGTCTTGCCATTTAATCTTCAGTAGCTTCCTTAGGCAGACTGTGTGGAAGTAGTTTAATTTCCTAGCGTGTCGCTGATAAACAGTCCAGGTTTCACAAGCATATAGCAGTGTGGATAATACAACTGCTTTGTAGACTTTTAGCTTTGTTTGCAGGCTTATTCCAGTTCTGTCCCATACATTCTTGTACAGTCTGCCAAAGGCTGCACTGGCCTTGGAGATTCTTGCATTCACTTCGTCATCGATTGTGGCAGAATGTGACACGGTGCTGCCAAGATAGGTGAATTTGTCCACAACACTTAGTCTATGATCATTCACTTTGATAATTATTACCTGGAGCTGGCTGGTACATCACTACAGTCTTCTCCAAGTTGATATTGAGCCCAAAGTTGGCACAGGCATGTGAGAAAGCTGAAACATTATGTTGCCTGTTCTGAGTTGCCGTATAGAGCGCAATCATCAGCGAACAGGAGCTCTCTGACGGTGCCGCTGTTAATTTTGGTTTTAGCTTTCAGCCTTCTGAGATTGAATAACTTTCCATCCATACGGTAGTTGATAACTATTCCAATATCGTCGTTCTCGAAGGCATTCATCAACATGGCTGAAAACATGAGGCTGAACAGTGTTTGTGCCAGGACACAACCTTGCTTCACTCCATTGGTTACAGGAAAGGGTTCAGACAGTTCACCATTTTCCTGTACTCTTGCCTGCATGCCGTCATGAAATAGCCGCACTATTTGGACAAACTTTCGTGGACAGCCATATTTTGCCATAATCTTCCACAGTCCTTCTCTGCTGACTGTGTCAAAAGCCTTGGTAAGGTCAATGAAAGTGGAGAACATTTCGCAGTTCTGTTCCTGACATTTCTCTTGCAGCTGCCTTGCAGCGAAAATCATGTCAACAGTTCCACGTTCTTTTCTGAAGCCACACTGACTCTCAGGAAGAAGACCTTGATCGAGATGGGCTGTGAGGCGATTAAGAAGAATTCTGGCGAGTATCTTCCCTGCAATTGAAAGCAAGGAGATGCCCCGGTGGTTGTCACAGGATTGGCGGTTTCCTTTACGTTTGTAAAGGTGGACTATAGACGCGTCCTTAAAATCTTGTGACATGGTCTCGTTCATCCATGTGTTTGTGAAGACTTGGTGAAGCTGCTCTGTTAGGACCGGCCCACCTCCCTTGTATATCTCTGCTGGGATGGAGTCAGGACCAGGTGCCTTGCCGCTGGAGAGTTGCTGGATGGCTTTGTTTACTTCCACTATGGTTGGCAGGTCATCAAGTGTCTCATTTGTGGGAACTTGAGGAAGGCAGTTGATGGTTTCATCATCGAAGAAGGAAGTTGCATTTAAGATTTTGCTGAAATGCTCTGCCCAGCGTTGAAGGATTTCTTTCTTCTCGGTGACCAATGTTCCCCCATCTGCACTGAGGAGGGGAACTATGCCTGGTGATGAATGACCATAGACCGTTTTCAGTGAGTCGTAGAAATTTTTCATATCATGTCTGTCAGCAAAGCCCTGGATTTCATCAGCTTTGCTGCTCAGCCAGGAGTCCCGCATGTGCCGAAGTTTCTGCTGCACTACTCTCTGAATGTTCTTGAAAGCATCTTTTTTTGATGTTGACTTTGGGTCATTCAAATGTGCCTTGAGGAGAAGATGTTTCTCGGCCAGCAATTGGTTGATGTCTTCACATGGGACAGTAACCTTGTCATAGCAACATGATCTACGTCAGAGCAATACTTAATTTTCTTTTTTTCTTTATTTTAAACATTTTAAAAGCCTTTTATAATTTTTTTTTTCATTATATATTTGTATCAATTCTTTATCTCGTGGTGAGACATCGGATAAATTAATAAATGCGCGCATACGCGCTGCTAGTCAGCCATTGTTGCTGTAGTCGTTGATTGGCGTCTTTGGCGATATTTAGTTAGTTAGTTAGTCGCAGTTCCAACTTCACAGCAACGGGTCGTCCCCATTATGCTCCGTTCCTGTGCCAGTGAATATCACATAAAATGCTCCGCACT
>OY992894.1:74060700-74068200 GCA_963921405.1 Cepaea hortensis | reverse complement strand
CAACTGATTGCCTATAACATGGGGCTGACACCATATCTCTAATAAAACTCATTTGTCTATAACATGGGGTTGTAACCATATCTCTAATACAACTGATCTGTCTATAACATGGGGCTGGCACCATATCTCTAATACAACTCATCTGTCTATAACATGGGGCTGTAATAATATCTCTAATACAACTGATCTGTCTATAACATGGGGCTGACACCATATCTCTAAT
Organism: Cepaea hortensis; assembly: GCA_963921405.1. NCBI lineage: Eukaryota > Metazoa > Mollusca > Gastropoda > Stylommatophora > Helicidae > Cepaea > Cepaea hortensis. Next base: position 74,067,977 of record OY992894.1, on the reverse strand, counting down.
ACAACTGATTGTCTATAACATGGGGCTGACACCATATCTGTAATACAACTGATCTGTCTATAACATGGGGCTGTAACCATATCTCTAATACAACTGATTGTCTATAACATGGGGCTGGCACCATATCTCTAATACAACTGATCTGTCTATAACATGGGTCTGTAACCATATCTCTAATATAACTGATCTGTCTATAACATGGGACTGGCATCATATCTCTAATACAAATGATCTGTCTATAACATGGGGCAGATACCATATCCCTAATACAACTGATCTGTCTATACAATGGGACTGACACCATATCCCAAATACAACTGATCTGTCTATAATATTGAGCTGACACTATATCTCCTATACAACTGATTGTCTTTAACATGGGGTTGACATCATATGTCTAATACAACTGATCTGTCTATACAATGGGAATGACACCACATCTATAATACAACTGATTGTCTATAACATGGGGCTGACACCATATCTCTAATACAACTGATCTCTCTATAACATGGGAATGACACCATTTCTCTAATACAACTGATTGTCTGTAACATGGGGCTGGCACCATATCCCTAATACAACTTATCTGTCTATAACATGGGTCAGACACCATATCCCTAATATATCTGATCTGTCTATAACATGGGGCAGACACCATATCTCCAATACAACTGATATGTCTATAACATGGGGCTGACACTATATCTCTAATATAACTGATTGTCTTTAACATGGGTTTGACACCATATCTCTAATACAACTGATCTGTCTATACAATGGGGCTGACACCACAACTATAATACAACTGATTGTCTATAACATGGGGCCGACACCATATCTCTAATAAAACTGATCTGTCTATAACATGGGGATGACACCATATCTCTAATACAACTGATCTGTCTATAACATGGGTATGACACCATATCTCTAATACAACTGATCTGTCTATAACATGGGGATGACACCATATCTCTAATACAACTGATCTGTCTATAACATGGGGATGACACCATATCTCTAATACAACTGATCTGTCTATAACATGGGGATGACACCATATCTCTAATACAACTGATCTGTCTATAACATGGGGATGACACCATATCCCTAATACAACTTATCTGTCTATAACATGGGTCAGACACCATATCCCTAATATATCTGATCTGTCTATAACATGGGGCAGACACCATATCTCCAATACAACTGATATGTCTATAACATGGGGCTGACACTATATCTCTAATATAACTGATTGTCTTTAACATGGGGTTGACACCATATCTCTAATACAACTGATCTGTCTATACAATGGGGCTGACACCACAACTATAATACAACTGATTGTCTATAACATGGGGCCGACACCATATCTCTAATACAACTGATCTGTCTATAACATGGGGATGACACCATATCTCTAATACAACTGATCTGTCTATAACATGGGTATGACACCATATCTCTAATACAACTGATCTGTCTATAACATGGGGATGACACCATATCTCTAATACAACTGATCTGTCTATAACATGGGGATGACACCATATCTCTAATACAACTGATCTGTCTATAACATGGGTATGACACCATATCTCTAATACAACTGATCTGTCTATAACATGGGGATGACACCATATCTCTAATACAACTGATCTGTCTATAACATGGGGATGACACCATATCTCTAATACAACTGATCTGTCTATAACATGGGTCTGGCTAAATTTCCCTAGTACAGCTGATATGTCTATAACATGGTGCTGACATCATATCTCAGTTTGTTTAGTAAGTGTCCAGGTCTCACAGCCGTATGTTGCAATGTAAAGATGCATGCTCTTAAAAATCTAATTTTTGTAGTTCTATCTGCCCCCCCCCCCCCCCCCTATAGCCCGATGTATTTAGTTTTAGTTTTTGACGAGCAATAGATATTCGTCATTTAATTTCCTTCATCGTGTCACTAATTTTGGTAGTTAATTACCCAAGACATTGGAAATTTCCCACCACCTGCAAATTTTCCTCATTAACAAATAATGCTTTCTCCATAATAGTTTTATAAGTATGACCTATCTTTGTTTTTGTTATGTTAAGATACAGGTTGTAATTTTCGCTATCCTTTGGGTTGAGGTTATTAGTTGTTCTATACCATTATGTCATGGGGATAGTAATACTCCATGATTAGCATATCGAATCTCTGGTATTTCATGAACACAGATATTTAGGGCATCATATTTCTCAATGTTTATATCATCTCTGACATTTCTCATAAAACATATCCAATTAGGTCATGAGTTAACTGTAAGGAAACAGAGATTTTAGCCATTTCCAAGGAGATATAATTTCATATATGAAATACAAAATCAGGAATCAACATTATTGCACTCTCAACATTTCTAGACGTCTTCCGTCGCCTGCTTCATTAACCATCGAAGAGTCCACATGCTAATGATCAATAGTCTGTATCTCGAAGTATGATTCCGTAGGGATTAACACAACGGTCGTTTTTCCTTGCTTTCCGGTGGTTTGTGTATGTTTGATGTCAAAAGTCATTTTATTCGCCTACTAGAACTTAGTTCTTTGTGTTAGCTTAACGAACGTTCTATAGAAGTAAACAAAGATCTACACCTTTGCTTTATTGACTACACAAAGGCTTTTGATAAAGTGAGACATGTCAACATGATAAGGATGCTTGAAGATCTACAAATTGATGGGAAAGACCTTAGACTTGTAAAAAACATATATTGGAAACAACAAGCTGCCATAAGAGTTGATAATGAAGTAAGCCAATATCAGCCTATTAAGAGAGGTGTGAGACAGGGATGTGTAATGTCTCCAGATCTGTTTTCCCTTTACAGTGAAAATATTTTCAGAAATATTGAACATATGGAAGGAATCAACATTGGGGGACGATACATCAATAACATTAGATATGCAGATGATACAGTCTTGATTTCAGACAATGAACAGGACCTGCAAAACTTAGTAGATGCGGTTGTTACACACAGTGAACAACAAGGGTTAGAATTAAATTGTAAAAAGACACAGATTATGGTCGTCACTAGGAAGAACGAAATACCACAGTGTAATATACAAGTAAATGGGAATATTCTTCAACAAGTGAATAGGTAAAATTATCTCGGAACAGTAATAACATATGATGGGAGATGCCTTGAAGAGATTATAACAAGAATCGCCATGGCAAAAGTAGCCTTTAGCAAGATGAAAAACATACTGACCAATAAAAAGATGTCAATTGAAACGAGAAAAAGAGTGTTGAGATGCTACATAGAACCTGTACTTTTATATGGATGTGAAGCTTGGACAATGAGCAGCCAGGCTGAAAAACATCTGATGGCTGTAGAGATGTGGTTTCTGAGGAAAATGCAAAGAATACCATGGACAGCCAGAAAGACCAATGAACAAGTCCTTCAAGAAACAAATGAAGATCGTAAACTGATCAGAGACATTAGACGTAGACAGTCACAATTTTTGGGGCATGTTATGAGAAGAAATGATTTGGAGAACTTGGTGACAACTGGTAAGATCGAGGGGAACAGACCAGGGGGAAGACCTAGAAACAAGTATCTGGATGGCTTGGCCTTGTGGCATGGTCGAGACAGAAACACGGAACTGATCCACGACTCTGTTGATCGAGTGAGATGGCAGAACATGACCGCCCACGCTTACCGGCATGGCACATGATGGATGGATGGTTAGCTTATACACCTTACAAAACAGATCCCGGAGAGAAAACTCGGGACAAATATATCTTTTATTCTGTTTTGAGAAACTGTTCCTGGGTGTCAAGAAAACAGCTAAGATGTGGCTCGTTGAAAAGATAGATGTAGCTACACTTGGTACCCCCAGGAGTGAGAAAGAGGAATTAACAGGCTTGTCCATGGGATGGGATTCCCACGGGAATCCCATGGGAAACGTCCTATGGGATGGGATGGGATGGGATGGGACAGCACACATTTGTATTTCCCATGGGACACATGGGACAGTATTGTATTGTTATTTGTCCATCAAGAATGATGATGACCATTCATTTCATCCAGTGGGGTTGAAGGTGTGGAGCCGTGGGTTCTAAGATGGCTGTTAAGGCCTATTTTGGCTCGAAATGTTCTTTGACAATGTGGGCAAAGAATGCTTGACGTTTCTGGAGGAGAATTTCCTGCAGTGGTTTTTCTGTCCTGCCTTTTCTTCACAGCTCTTGCAGTCCTGGTTGCCTCACATATGACTGCACCTTTGCGCAATGATGCACGCCACGAATTTCGGTCTCTGGCTGCAGCCTCCCAGGTGTCATGATGAATTCCAAAAGCATTCAGTGAAATTTTCAGAGTGTCTTTAAAACTTTTCCTCTGGCCACCTTGGGAGCGTTTACCACAACGCAGTTCGCTGTAAAAAATTCGTTTAGGGAGCCTGTGATCTGGCATGCGAGTCAAGTGACCAGCCCAGCGAATCTGATTCTTCATCAGATAGTGTGGATACTGGGCATAGATGCTCTTTCTAGGACTTCAGTGTCTGGAATCTTGTCTTGCCATTTAATCTTCAGTAGCTTCCTTAGGCAGACTGTGTGGAAGTAGTTTAATTTCCTAGCGTGTCGCTGATAAACAGTCCAGGTTTCACAAGCATATAGCAGTGTGGATAATACAACTGCTTTGTAGACTTTTAGCTTTGTTTGCAGGCTTATTCCAGTTCTGTCCCATACATTCTTGTACAGTCTGCCAAAGGCTGCACTGGCCTTGGAGATTCTTGCATTCACTTCGTCATCGATTGTGGCAGAATGTGACACGGTGCTGCCAAGATAGGTGAATTTGTCCACAACACTTAGTCTATGATCATTCACTTTGATATTCGGCACAGTGTAATTATTACCTGGAGCTGGCTGGTACATCACTACAGTCTTCTCCAAGTTGATATTGAGCCCAAAGTTGGCACAGGCATGTGAGAAAGCTGAAACATTATGTTGCCTGTTCTGAGTTGCCGTATAGAGCGCAATCATCAGCGAACAGGAGCTCTCTGACGGTGCCGCTGTTAATTTTGGTTTTAGCTTTCAGCCTTCTGAGATTGAATAACTTTCCATCCATACGGTAGTTGATAACTATTCCAATATCGTCGTTCTCGAAGGCATTCATCAACATGGCTGAAAACATGAGGCTGAACAGTGTTTGTGCCAGGACACAACCTTGCTTCACTCCATTGGTTACAGGAAAGGGTTCAGACAGTTCACCATTTTCCTGTACTCTTGCCTGCATGCCGTCATGAAATAGCCGCACTATTTGGACAAACTTTCGTGGACAGCCATATTTTGCCATAATCTTCCACAGTCCTTCTCTGCTGACTGTGTCAAAAGCCTTGGTAAGGTCAATGAAAGTGGAGAACATTTCGCAGTTCTGTTCCTGACATTTCTCTTGCAGCTGCCTTGCAGCGAAAATCATGTCAACAGTTCCACGTTCTTTTCTGAAGCCACACTGACTCTCAGGAAGAAGACCTTGATCGAGATGGGCTGTGAGGCGATTAAGAAGAATTCTGGCGAGTATCTTCCCTGCAATTGAAAGCAAGGAGATGCCCCGGTGGTTGTCACAGGATTGGCGGTTTCCTTTACGTTTGTAAAGGTGGACTATTGACGCGTCCTTAAAATCTTGTGACATGGTCTCGTTCATCCATGTGTTTGTGAAGACTTGGTGAAGCTGCTCTGTTAGGACCGGCCCACCTCCCTTGTATATCTCTGCTGGGATGGAGTCAGGACCAGGTGCCTTGCCGCTGGAGAGTTGCTGGATGGCTTTGTTTACTTCCACTATGGTTGGCAGGTCATCAAGTGTCTCATTTGTGGGAACTTGAGGAAGGCAGTTGATGGTTTCATCATCGAAGAAGGAAGTTGCATTTAAGATTTTGCTGAAATGCTCTGCCCAGCGTTGAAGGATTTCTTTCTTCTCGGTGACCAATGTTCCCCCATCTGCACTGAGGAGGGGAACTATGCCTGGTGATGAATGACCATAGACCGTTTTCAGTGAGTCGTAGAAATTTTTCATATCATGTCTGTCAGCAAAGCCCTGGATTTCATCAGCTTTGCTGCTCAGCCAGGAGTCCCGCATGTGCCGAAGTTTCTGCTGCACTACTCTCTGAATGTTCTTGAAAGCATCTTTTTTTTATGTTGACTTTGGGTCATTCAAATGTGCCTTGAGGAGAAGATGTTTCTCGGCCAGCAATTGGTTGATGTCTTCACATGGGACAGTAACCTTGTCATAGCAACATGATCTACGTCAGAGCAATACTTAATTTTCTTTTTTTCTTTATTTTAAACATTTTAAAAGCCTTTTATAATTTTTTTTTTTCATTATATATTTGTATCAATTCTTTATCTCGTGGTGAGACATCGGATAAATTAATAAATGCGCGCATACGCGCTGCTAGTCAGCCATTGTTGCTGTAGTCGTTGATTGGCGTCTTTGGCGATATTTAGTTAGTTAGTTAGTCGCAGTTCCAACTTCACAGCAACGGGTCGTCCCCATTATGCTCCGTTCCTGTGCCAGTGAATATCACATAAAATGCTCCGCACTGCCCAATGTGAAAAATGGAAAAGACAGGAGTCTCAACAAAACAACAGCCCGCACAGATACACTGTGCATAATGCCGCCGCCAGAATGTCAACACAATAGTCCCCCACAAAACACCCAATTCATTTCTGATGGAATCGGCAGTCATTTTCCCATCTGGATATTTCCTAGATGTTCACCCACACAGTCCACGAAATACAGTTAATCGTCGATGGCAGTGACAGTCAACCAGAAGCCCAGAAGCCACGCATTTCTGCATAAGGCAAAAACCGGTCAATTCTGGGTTATAGCCATCTGCCAACCCTCCGAACATGCAGTCACGTTCCAAAAAACCTCGGGCAGATTCAAAAGCATTTCACACGAAACTCACAGCTCACAGTGTCGCGCCTCGCACTCACTCAGTAGCAAGGCGACGGAACCATCAAGCCTCCTTAGTCGCCTCTTACGATATGCGTGGTTGGCTGCAGTGTTGCTATTCTTTGCTTCCCTTATGGGCCTCGGCAACACATGGGAGGTCTTTGGCTATATGTAAATACGAAGCAAGTTTTAATCTGTTGTAATCACAGTTGTTTTGTTGCTGAATTGCAGTATTTTTATTTGGTTGAATATTAGGTACTATATTTATAGTCTACAAATATATAATAGTCCTAATTTAAAATAATTTGTGAAGGTAGTCACTTGAAGTCACGGTGTTACTGAGTTTAGGCT
>OY992894.1:73988200-74058200 GCA_963921405.1 Cepaea hortensis | reverse complement strand
GACTGTCTGCGTCTAATATCTCTAATCAGTTTACGATCTTCATTTGTTTCTTGAAGGACTTTGTCAAAGATCTGCAAAGAAGATAATAGATAAGATAAAAGTAGAACTAGGGAAATAGACCTAGACAGGATAAGTAGAACATAGCTATTTAGGAAATAGGAACAGAGAGGACAGAAGCCTGAGTGAGAACTATAAATAGTTCTCCGACTGGACACACTCGTGTCCTAAAAGGGGACACTGTACGACGTGAGCTGAAGTTACCCAGAATAGAATTGGGAAACCCGCATCACAAGAAGTGTCAAGGGAAACACTGGTAACTCTAACCGGGTGACCAGTAACTAACTGCGTGCTGGAACTCCGAGCACGCGAACCAGCTAATACACGAAGGGTCTACCGCTCGTGGCTGGACACGCCACGGAGATCGTCAGACCAGGACTGGACAGCGTAGAGGACGGATTGACGTATTCGTTGAGAATACTTTGTTGCTTAAAAGGACAGTAGTTATGACTTAGGCTTAACTTTGATAGCGATTACCATCGATATCATCTTTCACATAACATCATCACGATATACCATGATATGTATTAGCTATGTGGTTTATCCGCTCGCCGAGCTAATGTAAATCTAGCTCAGAATAAACTTGTATCATATTGATATCCTTTTGTACGACGGACGTGTTGTCATTGCGTGTGGTACAAAAGCGGAATCCTTGTATGCCTGTTAAAATTGAGTCGTTGACAGGCAGGATCCGATTTTGTGTCAGAAGGTGGGACTTGAACCACCTTCAAGCACTTTACAAGACCATTTTCCCACATGAATTGTGAAATTCTACCAAAATTATTTGTGAATATGTGGTGTATGATATTCATTATGTCAACTTTCATCGAATTTACTCACGAACTTGTACAATGCCAAATTCATTTAGTATAAGGGAAATAATTTAAAGTTCAGACTAAGCCATACAGCAGAGCTCAGTGAGAGACGATAGGACAGTGAAGACAAGACGACAATTGACTACTCATTCGACGATTCATCTCACTATTCATTTGACGATTCATACATACAATCATTCCATTCATATCATTTATATCATTCATTTATTCACATCACATTTGTAATTTGCCTAGCGTAAAAACGGTGATAAGTAAATTGATTACAACCATGTATTGTGTAACATATTTTGTAGCCATATGCTAATTGTTGCTGTTCTACAAAACAGAGACAGCAATCGTACGAGCAAGCCTATCTATTCTGTGCTTGCAAAACAGCGGTGTAACATCCCGAGTATCCGAGTTGGTAACATCCCGATGATCCGAATTTGGTAACATCCCGAGGGGCCGTATTTTCATCTGATTAGATGATTATTTTTTCACTATTTTTATAATCACAATTAACCAGGCATCTTATTTTTCAGTGAGTGAATGTGAATTTGTAACACGTATTAATTGTAAAATTATTTATATACCAGTTATGTAAGAAAATAGAGCCCTACAATGTCAACATTAAGTGAGTGTATCCAAGCTGGCAAAGACCTAGGCCATAGAGGGGAAAAATTAGAAAAATGGGCAGAACAGAAATACAAAGAAGAAATAGAAAGAAAAGCTGCACTAGAGAGAGATGAACGATCACTTGAAAGACAGCATCAGAAAGAGATGAGAGAGTTGGAGGAAACAACTAAACAGAAAGAATTAGAAATAAAACAAAAACAATTAGAATTAGAGGAAACAACTAACCAGAAAGAACTAGCGATAAGCAAAAACAAATAGAGGTAGACTCACAAACAAAATTAAGAATGAAAGACATGGAAATCGACTCACACATTCAAATAGCTTCCACTAAACAGAAGAGTCTGGAAGAGCAAAATAAATTTTCTACATACAAAGGGATCATCAAACCCTTCAGTCAAGGGGATTCAATCTCAGCTTGGACCTAGAATATAGAGTTCCAGCTCAAATTTCAGGAAATACCGTTGGAAGATTGGGCTATGATTTATATGAGAAATCTCTCAGGGGAGACCTTAAAAGTTATTGAGTCTATACCAACAGAATTAAGAAACAACTACCAATATAATCATGACAGAATCATGCAGCATTTTCTACTCGATGCTCCTGGATATCAGATCCAGTACTCGCAAATCAAACCAAAACCGAACGAAACATTCATAGATTACGTATCTAATGTTCAAAGTGTATTCAGTAAGTGGTTGAAGGCAGCTAAAGTAGAGAAGAGTTTTGGCAAATTACAGGACTTAATGATTATGGATAAAGTGATATCCACAGTCCCAACTCCCTTTGCTAAGTTCCTTCAACAATCAGGCATTGAATCTCTAGAGCAATTAGAGAAACGTGGTTCGGCATATTTTTCTTTGAACCGAGATATATTTAAGTTATCTATACATGATTCTGAAATTACAGCGTTTGCTAAGAACCAACCAAGCATACCTTTCAACCAGAAAGCTTACCATAAGGAAGATAAACCATACCAAAAAGCCACCACAATGTGATTACTGCCATTTCTTTCACCCGCAATTTTCGATGTGTGACAAAAATCCATCACATCCTGCACATCTCGAAATGATGATCAAAGAGCAGGAAAACAAAAGGACTGCATACAGACGTGCAGTTAAATGTTTTTTTTTTTTTTTGTTCTTCTTTTGGCCATTTTAGTAGTAAGTGTTTGGGCAGACAAATGATGAAAGCCAGCAACGCTGTGCTCATAGATACATCTTCCGATAGTGGCAGTGAAACAGAATGCGTGAATGAAAATGTATTACCATTCAATGAGTGTGAAAGTGTAGCTGTTGTTACAGATATTTTAGACTTTGATAAATGTGATACTTGTCACCAGTTCCATACGGACGGTAAACTCAATTGTGGTCACATTGTACCATTTTCTAATGAAGATGCAAATTCAGCTTTAGCCTCCAAAGGCAACTTAAAGTTCCACGATGCACTGGTCAATGAATATCCATGCCAATGTTTACTTGATAGTGGAAGTACTGTAATCGGGGTAAGGAGAGAACTAGTTAACCCAGAGCGATTTTGTTAAATGCCGCACTTTTTCTGGTAATATAGAGAAATAACCGCTGGCAAAAGTCCGTATAAACACCCCGTTCCTTTCCGGCTCATTTACGTGCGCTATCTTAAAGAACACCTGTACTGACCTCATTTTAGGGTGCCTTCCAGGGTTAAGACACTGCACTGATGACGAAATATTAGCCTGGAAACAAACACACACGGCTAATGCAGTAACTAGGTCAGAGACCCAAACACATCAAACTGACCTACAAGATGAAATGTTACAGTTATTAACACCCTCCGGTACTATTAACAATACCACTCGACAAGAATTGATCGAGGCACAACGCGCCGATCCAACCATTGCACCTTATTTTAAATTATTAGGTGAAAAAACCAAATTAACCAAAAATACCTCTTGGTACTTCAAACTGCATAATGGAATTCTCATGCGGTATTACACCACCAATAACCATGAAATTCAGCAGACGGTGCTACCTTTGAAACATCGACAAAACGTGTTAAAGATTGCACACGATTCACCGTTTGCTGGACATCTGGCTTATAACAAAACGAGAGCCAGAATTTTAGCACATGTCTATTGGCCTAAGTTGTATATCGATATTAAATCTTTGTGTCGGTCATGTACCATTTGCCAACATTTAGTGAGAAAGAGAAAGCATGTAACAGCTGAGGTCCAACCTTCAACATTGGCCTCTATACCGTTTGAAAGTGTAGCCTATTCCAATAAGGGTAACCAAACCCTACACCGTGAACCAAATCAAGAGGTGCTACTTTTACTACCAGATAAATGTAACCTATTATTAACGTCATGGCAAGGGCCATTCAAAGTGGTACGAAAGATATCAGATGTCGATTATGAAATATCGATAAACCAAAAATTAAAGATATTTCATTTCAACATGCTGAAGCCTTACTACTCACTACAAGAACCGACGACAGACGAACAGAATGCACCTACACCAAGCAACCCGACGACAGACGTACATAGCGCAACTACACTAGTTAGGGCGACAGATGACAACGGCAGCGCATACACACCTAGTCAAGAAACAGAACAAACAGGTAGCACAACGACAATACTGAACCAGATAGACGACGATGACATTGAACTACCAGTCCCGACAGTAGACACGACTGGGACAATTAATAGTATACAGATAGAATCGAAACTCACAGAAGTACAAAGACGACAAATAATAGAGCTAGTAACTGAATACAGAGACATTTTTTCCGACATTCCAGGTAGGACTGACAGGATCGGACACTCTATTATTCTGACGGATACCACCCCTATCAAATGCCGACCATATTCCATCCCATTAAGTTACAGGGAAAATCTCGACAATGAAATTCTAAATCTTGAGTCCAGTGGAATAATTCAGAAGTCGCAGTCAGAATACTCTTTTCCTATCGTCCCTGTGAAGAAAAAGGATTCAACAATTCGCCTCTGTGTCGATTATCGCCGTTTAAATAATGTTACTAAAGTCGACGCAGAGCCTATACCATCATGTGAAGATCTAATTCTTAATATGTCAACCTCTCGAATTTTCTCTAAACTTGACCTAACGAAGGGATACTGGCAAGTCCCGATACACCCACTTTCGATCCATCTAACTGCATTCTCAACACCTCTAGGTCTTTATGAGTGGCGATTCCTTCCTTTTGGCCTTCGTAATGCTCCAGCCACTTTGGTCCGACTCACCAGAGACCTTCTTCATAGAGTGACGAATACTGAAACGAACATTGATGATATTTGTATTCATACTGCAGACTGGACATCACACTTACAGAAACTGCGACATGTCTTCGATAGATTAAGATTATTCGGTCTTACTGTTAAACCAACCAAAGATGAGTTGGGGTTGGAAGAAATTGATTTCCTTGGCCACACGATCACCAAAGGCCAACTGAAAACAGATGACAAAATTGTCACCAAAATTTTGAACTTAACTATGCCAACGACCAAGTAGCAGGTCAGAAGCTTGCTTGGTCTAGTGAATTACTACAGTAAATTTATACCCAATTTAGCTGAGATCACCAGCGTATTTTCCAAAGTTTTAAAAGCATCTGTGAAATTAAATGTACAAGATGCAGAGTTAATTGGTGCCTTATCAAAATTAAAACAGATTTTCAGCGTTGTACCAATTTTGCGCTTGCCTAACCCGAATCTTACGTATTTTCTCCGTACAGACGCAAGTGCTATATCCATCGCTGGCGTTGAAGGCCAGTTCCATGAGGGAATCTTCCACCCAATCATGTAAGTAAGTCGCAAAGTTACCCCTGCTGAATCGAGGTACTCAGTCTCTGAGTTAGAAGCTTTAAGCGTCATCTATTGTATCCGGAAGCTTCATAGATTCTTAGCGGGTACTCATTTTGTCATTGAAACTGACAATTCACCGCTTACAGTGATGCAGTCTGTTGTTCATCGCAATAACAGGATCTACAGATGGTCTTTGATCCTGCAAAATTATTCGTTTACTATAAAATATATAAAGGGGAGCATGAACTTGCTAGCAGACACACTGAGCCGACCTTCTCAGATCGAAATACCTGAGGTACGAGAAGTGAGCGATCCGACATCACCAAAGTCAGTGACACTGTAGTTAACTAATGCCCAATATGTTGAATACCGACACTGTAGTGCTCTTACTATCGTGAATCGCCTGAACTTGCTTACTATTAACTGTTTCAGTACGAGTGAAAGTGAACAGACACATTATGAGATGTCTACACCACCACTATATATGCGACCCATGAGTAGAACGATATTTCAACATTACCAAGGATGAGAGCGTATAGATCAGACTTTGTCTAGATGAACTCTATTTTTCAACGAGATTCAACAGAGGACGCTACTCCGACAACACACCTGGATGTAATTAGTTAATTTAATTAGAGATAAATTGTATGTGATATGTATAATAATATGTTTTTATAACAGTTGCATATAACATCGCACTTTTCCTTAGCTATAATAGAATGTAAAACCACCCATATAACTTTATTAATAACATTTAATAGTTAAAATTCATTTACATTTAGTTAGAAACTCATTTAGTTTAACCCTTACGTCATACTTTTCAACTTAGGAAACATTACTTTAGTTTACCATTATTTAAACACATTTTGTTAGACATTTAGTTAATTAAAACATTACTTACAAATTATTTCCATCATTTATAAATTTATACCATTCCATATACTAACACACAATAAGGTAACTAACACACTTTCCCCCATTTTCATTATATAGTTAGATTAGTTCCCATAGTTAGCGTAGCACAGTACACCAACTTGCAATAAGATTAGTTATATATATCATTACCCACAGGATTGGTAGTGAACAATCATCTTAAATATGTATATTTTTGTACAGAAATGGCGAGTGCAGAAATAGAGCACAGTCATTTGGCTTGAAAACCTATTTAAATTCAGCCAACTATTTATTGTAAATATATATTGTTCACCCATTCTTTTTCCTACAACCATATTTTAATGACAGAACAGGTATTTTAAAGCCTGTGTGGAATGAAAGAGGAATGAAAGATGTATGAATGAGAATGAGAGAAAGAAATAAATACAGAGAGAGAGACATATTGCGGGAATTTTTCGCCGCACAACGCGAGTTTGTAATTCGTCTATGTCAATGTGTGTAATATTGTGTGTTTCATTTTATCTGTGTAGTTGCTATACTTCAATGATAGAGATAGGAAACATATTTTGAGCATCCTAATTCGAGAGTGTAGTCATGAATCAGCCTTACACACTCGTTTGTGACTACGATAAACCGCTTTACGGCGCTCGAAAGAGTACATACACGTAGATTATAGATGCATACACATATTGGAAAGATTAATATACATTTTAATACAAAATTAATAATAGTTTAATACAAAATACGCAACAAACCAGAAAAACTAACACATAAAGTTGCATACATCATTATTTGCAAAGAAGGATAACTACTCTAAACAGGGGACACAACAAAATCTCAAAAACCTAAGAGTAACACTGAAATATTTCTTCACAAGCGGAAGCTAAAAAGGTGAACATTAGCGCATAAAGCATGTATATTAGTTGGAGTAAATATTATATGGGAGCATGAATATTATTCATGTATTGTACTCGTAAGAGGGGCGATTTGTATAGGTTGTCAGCTATATTGACAATTGAGGACAGATCTAAATGACATCGGTTCCAGTTCACACAACTCCCAAGAAGTATAATGTTAGTATGAGCACAGTCTCTAGCCAACTGTACTAGTGTGGTGTGCTAATCAATTAGCCAAGTGAAGTAGTACAACAGTGTGACGAGGGAAAGGAGAGATCTTGTCCTATGCCCAGAGCAGAGTTAGAAAACACATGCAGCCTATGACAAAATTAGAAAGCCCTAATTTTTTGTAGAGATCACTACTTGTGTTACACCCACGAGTTAAAAGTTTGTAACACAGCACGGAGGGAGTGAGAGCCTGTCAAAGAGCTGCAAAGAAGATAATAGATAAGATAGAAGTAGAACTAGGGAAATAGACCTAGACAGGATAAGTAGAACATAGCTATTTAGGAAATAGGAACAGAGAGGTCAGAAGCCTGAGTGAGAACTATAAATAGTTCTCCGACTGGACACACTCGTGTCCTAAAAGGGGACACTGTACGACGTGAGCTGAAGTTAACCAGAATAGAATTGGGAAACCCGCATCACGAGAAGAGTCAAGGGAAACACTGGTAACTCTAACCGGGTGACCAGTAACTAACTGCGTGCTGGAACTCCGAGCACGCGAACCAGCTAATACACGAAGGGTCTACCGCTCGTGGCTGGACACGCCACGGAGATCGTCAGACCAGGACTGGACAGCGTAGAGGACGGATTGAAGTATTCGCTGAGAATACTTTGTTGCTTAAAAGGACAGTAGGTATGACTTAGGCTTAACTTTGATAGAGATTACCATCGATATCATCTTTCACATAACATCATCACGATATACCATGATATGTATTACCTATGTGGTTTATCCGCTCGCCGAGCTAATGTAAATCTAGCTCAGAATAAACTTGTATCATATTGATATCCTTTTGTACGACGTACGTGTTGTCATTGCGTGTGGTACAAAAGCGGAATCCTTGTATGCCTGTTAAAATTGAGTCGTTGACAGACTTGTTCATTGGTCTTTCTGGCTGTCCATGGTATTCTTTGCATTTTCATCAGAAACCACATTTCTACAGCCATCAGATGTTTTTCAGCTTGACTGCTAATTGTCCAAGCTTCACATCCATATAAAAGTATAGGTTCTATGTAGCACCTCAACACTCTTTTTCTCGTTTCAATTGAAATCTTTTTATTGGTCAGTATGTTTTCATCTTGCTAAAGGCTACTTTTGCCATCGCGATTCTTGTTCTAATCTCTTCAAGGCATCTCCCATCAGATGTTATTACTGTTCCGAGATAATTGTACCTATTCACTTGTTGAAGAATATTCCAATTTACTTGTATATTACATTGTGGTATTTCGTTCTTCCTAGTGACGACCATAATCTGTGTCTTTTTACAATTTAATTCTAACCCTCGTTGTTCACTGTGTGTAACAATCGCATCTAGTAAATGTTGCAGATCCTGTTCATTGTTTGCAATCATGACTGTATCATCTGCATATCTAATGTTATTGATGCATCGTCCCGTCCCCCAATGTTGATTCCTTCCATATCTTCAATATTTCTGAAAATACTTTCACTGTACAGGGAAAACAGATCTGGAGACATTACACATCCCTGTCTCACCCATCTCTTAATAGGCTGATATTGGCCTACTTCATTATCAACTCTTATTGCAGCTTGTTGTTTCCAATATATGTTTTTTTTTTATAAGTCTAAGGTCTTTTCCATCAATTTGTAGATCTTCAAGCATCCTTATCATGTCGACATGTCTCACTTGTGTAGTCAATAAAGCAAAGGTGTAGATCTTTGTTTACTTCTATAGATCGTTCGGTTACGGTTCTCAGTACATACACAGCATTTGGTGTACCCTTTCCTTCTACAAACCCACATTGTTCTTCTCCTATTTCAGGTTGTATTTTCCTTCTAATTCTTTGCATGATAATTCGTAGCAAAATCTTCGTGATGTGACTCATTATACCAACAGTTCGATGTTGATCACATTCCAAGGCTCCTGATTTTGTGGGATTGCAATAAATACAGAATTACATTATTCAGAAGGTATATCTCCAGTATCATATAATGTGTTCTGCAGTCTGGTGACCTGCTCTAGTCTAAATTCTTCTAAAGCTTTAATCATTTCTGTTGTGATGTTATCTGCACCGGGGGCCTTGCCAGCTTTCATATGCTTAAGAACATTTCGAACCTCTATCTTCAAAATTGGCGGCCCTTCATTATTAAATCTAATATCATACTGTTCCTCTCTGTTATCATTATGAAGGTTTTTCACATAATCTGTTCATACATGTAGAATTTGATCTTTTTCTATTATGATTTTGCCACCTTTATTTTTTAGACAGCCTATTGATGTGCTTGTTCTTTTATTAGTAAGTTCCTAAATTCTTTTGTGCACTAATTTGGTATTTTGGCTGTTGTGTTGTTTTTCAATGTCTAAGCACTATTCCTCAATCCATGCTTCTTTTGCCTCCTTGCATAATATTCTGACTTCTCTGTGAATTTCTTCATATTTGGCAGGATTACTTTTGTTGAGCCTTCTTGTTTCCATTAGGTGTAAAATTTCTTCTGTCATCCATTTCTTACAACAAACCTTCTTTAATTTTGGAATAGTTATTTCTGCAGCCAAATATGTTGAATTCTTCAACATTTCCCGTTGATCATCCACATCCCGGAATAATATCTCTAGATCAGACAATAAATCAAATCTGTTCTGTACATCTATGTTGAATTTGTTTTGTGTTTCCTTGTCATTACTCAATGTACACAAATCATATATAGTGTTTCCTGTTATATACTTGTCTTTCTTCAACTTTATCCTCAGTGTTCCTGTAAAAAGTCTGTGGTCACTATAACAATCAGCACTGGGAACTGTTTTTGCTATTGTTAGTGCGTTTCTAAATCTTCTTCTAATCAGAATGTAGTCGATCTGGTTTCTGATCCTGCTATCAGTACTCCTCCATGTCCATAATATTCTAGGGTGTTGCTTAAACCAGGTGTTTCCTACAATCATTCCGTTCTTTTGCCCACCATACGAGTCTGTATCCTCTTTCATTTCTCTCTCCTAAACCATAGTTTCCTACTGTGTATTCATCACCTTGATATCCTAGTTTTGCATTGAAGTTTCCTATTATGATGTTTATTTCTGAATTTTTACATTTCTTTAAGGCAGACTCTATGTCATTATAAAATTCCTCTACACTATCTTCACTGGATTCTCCTGTTGGGGCATATACTTGAATAACATTTATGCTAAAGGTCTGCCAATCAATTTAACTAGTAGAACTCTGTACGAAAGGCCCAATATCCTTGAACATATTTTGATGTTTTCAGGTCCAAAATAATAGCCACTCCCCTTTGTCGGTCTTCACCTCCAGAATAAATAATCTTAAAATCTTCATCTATCTTGATGCCTGCTCCTGTTCATCTCGTTTCGCACATCCCTAGGATATTAATTTTTTCTCTTTCTACTTCTTGTTTTATGTTCTATAATTTTTCGTCGTCGTTTAACGACCTAAAGTTCTATGTTGCTAATTTTAATGTCTCTGTCCTTGTCTTGCGATGATCAGTCTTAAGGCGAATCATAATGTACTAGGTATTTTTAAAGAGGTAGTTTGCCGTTGCTTTCCTCTATGGCAGTAACCGTACTGGTCATTTGGTCAGTTGCAACGAGAAAAAGAGTGTTGATGTGCTACATAAACCAGCACTTTTGTATTGATGTGAAACGTGGCCAATGAGCAGACGAGCTGAATAAACATCTGATGGTTGTTGAAATGTGGTTTCTGGGGAATATGCGAAGAATTTCATGTACCAACAGAAACACGAATGACCAAGGCTTCCAAAGTTCAGGAACCTGCTACCATCGATTTTATGCTTCTGTCTTGTTCAGATAAGTGGCATGTGTTTTTCCTAGGATTAATAAAGTCGCATTTTAATGTCACAGGATTACACACACTGCCTATTGTTGTCTTCATTAATTACGTCATTCTCACTGTATTGTGTCCAATATTCACTTTTCTTTCTTTCAGCATTTTTTTGTGTGAGGGGGGGGGGGTGGGGGGGGGGGGTATTTCTATTCATATTGGTATTCATAACGCATACACTATAAAGAAAGTAAGTTCATGCTATGGTTGGAAGTTCAACTTGAATGTAGATAACCGACAGATAATGAGAATAAATTAGATAAATGATACCCCGATTTTCTTCTGCGTTCATAGAGAGAGTTTTTTTTTTTTTTGGTGTTTTGTTCGGACGTGATTGCGTTGTGCTTTTACAGCAGCAGAGCTGCGTTATTGCACCGTTATGCCGACACATCCGACTCCTGCGGGCGTTTGTAGATCGGGTTAGCTTTCCCGGGTATTTCGACGGAATTTCTGTTCTCACTGTTGTTGTGTTGTCCACATCCCAGCTAGTCTAGTTAAAACGGCGGAAGACATCACGGTCAACTCTCAAGGGAAGGCAAGGGCAGACCATGGGCATTCCCCGCCATCCAAGGAGGCTTCCATAATTGCAGAGCCGATATATAGCGCTCTGGTACTGGGATCACCCAAGGAATCGTCACATTCTGCGCATGGCTGCTTCACTTCCTCACTTCCGTATATTGGAAGTATATTTGTTTCGTTCACCACAAGCCGCTCCCACGCAAACTAGGGTAGATCAGTCTGCAGACCATATTCACTCAGAGAGCTTTCAGTTCGGACTGTCCACGACATGGGTTTGCCAGCCAAGCAATATCCCCATTCGTGCCTTTGGTCGCTTTCTCTACTCTTGTGGTTACATCTCTATTTCAGCTGGCTTACTTAGAACAGCCGGAAACTTTCCGGTCGGCCCTCAAGGGATGGTAGGGGCAGACCATGGGCGTCCTCCGCCATCCAAGGAGGCTTCCATAATTGCAGAGCCGACACATAGCGTTTTGGTACTGAGCTCACCCAAGGAATCGATCGTCACGCCTTGAACATGGCTGCTTAGCCTCACTTTCGTATATTGAAAAGGCAGACGTGGTTGCGGCCTTGTGGGAGCACGTGCACACCTCGGAGGAGCAAATGGATTACCATGGTCTGGAAAGAATGAGACAACGAGGAGTGACGAAGGGATCTGGCCGACGCTCAACTCTCAAAGGAAAGGCGAGACGGACTTATAATCAGATTGCTACTGGTACTATTAGTGTTGGAACTCTTCGCTGGCTGCTAAGGATGGGGACGGAGCACTTATGGAAATGCCCCGAATGCTGTGATGTCGATTCCTAAATCAATCAATCAATCAATCAATCGTATATTGAACCTCACGTTCATCACACACTACTCCTCAGAAGACCAGGAGGGACCGGTATGCAGACGACATCCACACAGCAAGTTTTCCCTTCGAACGTTAACTAATGGATTCGATAACAAAGTAAAGTTCAGTTTCGTGCCATGAGACGATTTTCCACCTTTCATAACGCTCACTCAAAAAGCTTTATTTACTGGCTTTCCTTGTAATGGGTTTGAGACGCTTTTTTCACCTTTGGTAACGCTCACAAGGTAGGCCGTGGATGCTGCCGACTCATTTCCATGCAGAAGAGTTAGTGACGGCCAGGCCTTCACATCCAAGGGAAATTGACTTATAGGTGTTCGGCCATATCCTTCAGTTGAGGGCCGAAGAACAGTGTCTGGACGAAGCATATAGAGGCAACATGCAAATGATTTGGACGTTATACGCAATTGATTTGCTAGCCAAGATACATTCCATTTTGCTTCACTCTACTACTGAGGTTGCTAGTCAGCATCGTTTATGGTACGACGGTATCTGATCGTCTTTGTGCTTTTTGATTAATGAAACATTCTTAACAAATGCTTTCGCCTCTGACGCCGCAATACGAATGCCCCCCGTTTGTCCCTGTTAATCATTGCCTCTAGTTCCGAAAACCAACAAAATAGAACCGAGGTCCTATTCCATTAATCCATGCACCATTATTCAGGCAGCCAAGGCTTGCTTTGAACACTCTAATTTTTTTTCGGGACGCTCCATGGCGAAGTGGTCAATCCGTTTGACTCGAGCTCCGAAGGTTGTGGGTTTGATTCCGGGCCGCGTCCTTCGGTTCACGAGTGAAATTTTTCGGAGTCTCCTGTGGGTCGTCACAAGAGCTACGGAGTTAGTGCTTTGTGCGACGCTTTCCGCGCTGCGGAAAGAGACAGAGCCATATGGGATAAACCCCGGTACAATGAAGTCGACCCTGTCGAGACTTTTAAGCGACTTTTTTTAAGCGACCCTAATTTTAGCACAGTAAACGCGCCGACCGAAGATAACCCACGCGAGAGAGCTGGCACATGCTAGAGCAGGAACAATGGGCAGTGAACAGGCGCAAACCGGACCGCCCCCCTGCACCCGAGTTCCAAATACGAGTTTTTTAATTGCAACAACTTTAATATACACTATTTGAGCTGGAATTACCGCGACTGCTGGCACAAGACTTGCCATCCAATAGATCCTCGTTAAAGGGTTTAATGTGTACTCTTTCCAGTTACGGGAGGTCGATAGAGTCCTTTATTGTTATTTTTTCGTCACTACCTTCCCGTACCGGGAATGGGTGAATTGCGCGCCTTCTGCCTTCCTTGAAAGTGGTAGCCGTTTCTCATGTTCCCTCTGTGGAATCGAACCCTGATTCCCCGTTACCCGTTACAAACATGGTAGACATGTCACGTACCATCGACATTTGATAGGGCAGACTAAGAGTGGCAGGAAGAGTGGCTAAACTAACATTTAAAACGATATGTGTCTATAAGTAGCACCATAAGTCGCATGTCTCAATATAAATTATGAGACCTATGTTGCTGTCTTAATGGTTTGATACTCATTCTGTCCGTATTCCATAGTTGTAGGTTCATGTGTATGATAGACATGTCTAATGAAGACACTTTTTTGGAGTGTCTAGTTGGTCATGCGTCGAAGTACACTTGTTCCTGCAGCGAGATTGTCTAGTGCGTCCTCCAGTCTCTACTTCTTTCTTCTCACTTCTGTGAGCGCCAAACAATACTACGTGTGTTTATTTATTTATATACATAGAACCTGAACTTTTGTATAGATGTGAAGCGTGGACAATGAGCAGACATGTTGAAAAACATCTGATGGAAATGTGGTTTCTGAGGAAAATGCAAAGAATACCATATTCAGACAGAAAGATCAATAAACTAGTCCTATAAGAAAGAAATGAAGATCATAAACTGATTAGAATCATTAGACGTGGACAGTCAGTGTTGTGCGGGCATGTTATGAGAAGAATTGACTTGGAGAACTTGATGACAACTGGCAAGATCGAAGGGAAGAGATCAAGGGGAAGACCGAGAAGTAAATACCTGGACGGCTTGGCCACGTGGCATAGCCGAGACAGAAACACGGAACTGATCCACGACTCTGTTGATCGAGTGAGATGGCAGAACATGACCGCCCACGCTTACCGGCATGGCACATGATGGATGGATGGATCGGAGTGTGACATGGGGTCAAATGTAAAGAGAATCACATATATTGAATTACGCTCAACAATTTCTGATATCGAACAGAGTCGACGGCCTTGCTATAGAATATGAAACAGTTATGGAGATCTACAGCGTACTCTTTGCATTTCTCAAAGACTGTTATCATGTTGAAGATATGGTCACTGTTTACTCTGCCCTGTCTGTAGCCGACCAGTGCTTCTTATGTTCCATATTATAACCTAGTTTCAATCCTATTCATGATCATTTGCAGAAGAATTATAATATATTTTAGTGCTGGCAAAATGGACAAAAGACATTGGAAATATTGACTCACTTAAAGGAAAAAGCCCAACAGATGGGGCTGGTTATCAACCAAGATAAGACAGAATATATGGTAATTTCAAGAGACGGAATGGCTAAAAACACTGGCCACATACAAATAGATAACATGACCATTAAAAGAACGGAAACATACAAATACCTGGGTACAATCTTCAACTGCTCCAACATCATAAGGGAAGAAATACAAACTAGAATCATTTCTGGAAATAAGATATACTATGCACTACAACATCTACTAAAATCAAAGGCGCTATCTCGTAACACTAAAATCACAATATACAAAACACTGATCAGACCAGTTGTGCTGTATGGCTCTGAAACCTGGAGTACAACGAAAGGAGACGAAGCCTTGTTACAAACCTTTGAGAACAAAATTTTAAGACGCATCTTTGGACCCATTAGGGATACATAAAGTGGAGAGTGGAAAAGAAGAAGTAACAAAGACATTTATGATCTGTTTAAGTCCCCGCTAATCACTGGTATCATGAAGGCTAATAGACTACATTGGCTGGGACATATTGAAAGAATGGAAGATAATAGGGAAACAAAACTCGCTTACACTAAGGAAATAAATGACCGTAGACCCCGAGGTAGACCAAGAAGACGGTGGAGAGATAATACATTTACAGACCTACAAGCACTTGGAATCAACGACTGGCAAGAGAAGGTCCACCAGAGAGACGAATGGAGACGGATTGTATTTGCAGCAAAGAACCTCAATGGCTCGGAACGCTGAAGAAGAAGAAGAATATTTTTCTTTGGGAACGGGATGCAGATTGTATTTTTCTACACCTTGGGCCAAACAGTGCTCTTCACATTTTAACACGTAGGGCACAACAGATACCGATACTCTCTTAACCACCCCTCTCCCCACCCACCCCATGTCTGCTAATATTACATTACATAGCTAACTGGGTATGTTTGGGTTCTGTATCATTGCCAAACGGTAAATGAAGATGTAACAGTCAACATCAACAAAGCAACTCATTGTCCAAGGAAGAAACCATTTGAACAGATTCTTGGAAGCACTGTGCCAACATTGATAGATAACTCGGAGCCGGTATATATATCAGTTATGGCGACATTTATTGCATGTGTTCAAGCTTGTGCCCACATATCAATTGTAGTAATAATAATATTAATAATTCTCAGCATACCGTGCCTGTTCAGCCAGGCGTGACAGTATTGAAATAATATACATAGATATCGCACAAGTGAACCTACTCTACAACTGCTGATATAATGTCTCGCCACTTCTAGTCAGATAGTGTTCTTTACCAGTTGGCCTCTGTGTCACCTTGTCATAATTGCCAAGTCCTAATTTACGCATTTGCATCTATCCGTCGTTTCTAGCTACGATGAATCGTGCCTTAGCATTCTATCTCGTCCATCCAATATGTATTAGCCATCAGTGCGACGTCCTGCCAGTTTATAAGTAATCTTGTTTCGTGACTAGAATGGTGCTGCCTCCTAGCTGTCATCCCAAGATCTGTCTGTCTGTTGTTGTTGTTGTTGTTAACTACTCCCGTGACGTTTTCTCCTTCTCACGTAACTTCTCTAGTTTCTCTTTTCTGTTGGTTCGAGGTTTTCTCACCAATTCTTTTTGACGTCATTTCGTCTGACTGCTACTTGGCAATCATGAAGTGTCATCTCCGCATAGCGGCTGTAATGAGTGCCTTAAACTATCCCAGGCTTTCACTGTGTACGTATTCACGTTCCTGCAATCTCCTGTTTATGTTATCTAACTGCATACAGTCCGTTCTGTAGTGAAAGCGTTACGTACGCAATTCGTAATCCCTCATTTAGCGTTCGAAACACAGCTGCGGGCGATTTAGCAGCAGACTACTTTGCATTGGTTTTCATATAATTCAGAATGAGTCCCGGTCGTTCAGAAAGCAATGAAAAACTACTGAACGTAAACTTCGCAAAATATCACAAACTGGCTAATAATTATAGTGTTGACTGCGACGTCCTGTAAAGGATACACCACTAACTGACCCGCATACATAGTTGTCTTGCCTTTGCTCAGTTCTCTTCTATGCTTCCATCACGGAAACATTTAAACAACGATCTACATCTTTTTATTTGACTTATGTGCTTTAATTTATTGACCTTGTTCGCATTCAGAATTATCTTCTTAAGCCACAGTCTACTCCATTTCTTAGTATTATGTTTATGTCTTATTCAGTTACTTGTCTTACTATTTGTCTATTTAACGGCATTCCGAAATGGTAAATTTTGCTCTCGACTGGTGTCTACTTGCTTATTTATGAAAATTATAAATGAAGTCAATGATCCTTTTGATCATGCACCATGTGGACAACTGTAGGCGATCATTTTGTTTGTATCAATTCACCATTCTTGAATTAGTTCTGTGCTTTTCTTTTGTTCCCATCTGTGCATCATAAAACATCATAGGTTAGAATACCAAGGGAAATAATGCAAGTAAATATTTAATAAAACGGAATTCCGCTGTTTATGGAACCTACCTGAAATACACTTGAATTATATAACCAAACATTTCGAATTTGCATCGCAAACGATTTATTTTAAAATTGCTCTGCTTTCCTGTATTGACCCAGCCTAAAATGGAGTTAGGAAATTGTTGTGGGAAGTAAAGACGGCGGGCGTCATACTGGCGACGTCAACAGTCGAGTCTCGATAGGGCTATAAACATATGGGGCTATTACCACATGTCATATAGGCCTGAAGCTGCGCATAAGTACATTATTTACATCTTTGCAATACCCAAACATAGGCAGCCGTAGTAATGTAAAGTCTAACACGCTTGCCTGTCAATCCGTCAGTAATTTATTAGAATCTGCTTCAAGTCGAATCTCTCAAAATTTTCTTCATCTTTGAAACTAAAGGCGGTCGGAGATATTTTAAACAATATAAAATGACACAAAGAAGTTCAGCTTTACATAACATAATTACGACACATACAGGGCGTTGCGGCGATTAGCCTTCATCAGCAAACAAACACATACATAAAACACAACATATAGTCACTGATGTCCCCTGTGACTACATTAAGACTTGACGACAGAATGAGAGGAATAAAAAAGATGAAAAAATGTAAGCAATGTAGAGAAAATGAAAATTGGAAAAAATGTTCCTACTTACCTCAGAATTCCGAGCTGTGTATGAGATATTTTAAACTCTGCAGTGACCAGCAAGAAGACTAACAATGACACTGACACCACCTGGAGTTGATCACTATAAGGATGAATAGATAGTGAACCATGGAACCTATAATGTCATATGCATTCATTATAAGCAGATTAGATGAGAAACGTTCAATGGCAGTTGAGTTGTGGTTTCTGATGACAATGTAAAGAGTACCATGGACGGACAAACAAGTAAACAAGTAAGACAGTCCAAGAAGAGGCGACTGTTAACAACACATTGCTGTGAGAAATTAAGGGTAGACAGTGATGACATTTCTGGCCACATTATGAAGAGATATAAACTGAAAATTTAGCGACAGAGTTATGGCCACAGTCAAGCATTTCCTTTGGAGTGTCAAGTGGGTGGCATGACCACTTGACCGCAGTGACCCCCACTGTTGGAAATTGTTTGCGTCAGTGGTTGGGAAAGAACAGTGACAGAAGGCGTGGTTCCGGGGACAAGACGCACGGGATGACCAGCATATAGATGGACACAGGATAATGAGACAACCTGGGCTTGAACACGTAGAGCAACTGGCCACAGATGGAGAATATGTTTGTTGGGCTGTGGGGACGAAGGTTTCCAAAGAAACTGCTTGATAGTGAATGTTTTTCTTATGTGATACTGGATTGTTAAATTAATCAGTTTATGTTTTCTTTTCTTTCCCCACCAGTCATATTCATGTTGTGCCCTTCACCCTCGTTATCGGGTGTATCGAAACGCACGACGTTTCCCCCGTTTAACCAAAACCACTCAGGACCCTACCTATATGGATATTGGGTAAATCTGTTTCTAGAATATCTGTAGAACATGCTATATTATTCTGGGGATTTTCCGTCTCTAAATACACGTATTACTTGTATGAAAGAGAGGAATCCATCCAACCTCGTTAATTACAAAATAGGATTCACTACATATTTGGTGAATCCCCAACTTTTAAACTCCACTACATCACGAACGCCAATAAATACCCCGTGTTGACGAAGCAAGGCAGTCACGTCTGCTGGTAGCGACTGAACTTCAAATATCACCGTATTTGTTGATCCATGTTTATCAAAGATGGCTACCTACGGCAAGATAAAGAAGTTGTGTTATTCGTAAACCCATCGTAATTGTACTTTACTTACTTTATTATTATTTTTTTTTTTGTTGCATATCCTTTACAGGGCATCGCTGTCAACACCAGAATCTTTCATCTGTATGTTGATTTCTTGGCAAGATTACGCTCAGTAGTTTGCCATTGCTTTCTGAGCGGCCGGCTCACATACCCCATAAGTTACCGATGCGATTCGAACCACTGCTGATTCTCACCGTCATCACGTTACCTACGAGAGTATACGAGATTATGGAGAAAAGTCGTAACCTCTAAGCCAGGAAGCCGGCACTTACTTTATACTTCTGTTAAATAAACAGAGTATTGTTGCAGTTCTACCTGAGCACTGAAACCAGTTTAAACCAGTCCGGCGGGGTCAAGGCCAAAGCACGTTAACAGATGTGAGCTGAATAATGACCTAGGAAACAAACGTCGCTGGGAGGCGAGAAGCAACGACAATTAATCGAAAGAATGCCTTAACAGGTAGTCTCTACATGCAGGAAATGCTATGTTATGAGTTTCCGAAGGAAGAGTGCTGTAATTTGAATACAAACTTGGAGTAGTTTGACAAACCTAAGCTTTCAGCATCAAGAGCCATGAAGTAGTGCTACGCATTCACGACTGCCTCCAGGAATACTTCATCCTACCCGTACTACACACAAACTATACAAGGGTGTAGGGACTAGAGGAATAATTCAAAGTGGCTTGCATAAACCCTACTTTCTTTCTCTGGGTTCGGAACCTAATCCGTACACTTGGATATCATGAGAATTTACAATTAGGAAAAGGCGACCCACCTTGATAGCCATTTAAGTAATTAAATATGGGAAGGTTTGGGTGCCTGCTTTTTCTCTAAAATGTGTTTTTCTTCAGCTATGCAATTATCATGTGAAAAGATGACCAGTGCTATTTAGAAGTGTACTGTGGCCGGCGTGCCGACTAAACACACCTGAGCATAGCTTCACTTGGGAATAATATTCACTTCTGACAGGATACAATGGGGTAATAGTTCTTTGTAAGACATAACTCTTGCTGTTGTATGAATGGGTCCCTGTTAATTAGATCTGACTCTAGGGGGCTCAAGATGACATGACTGACAAGAACTGTCTGTTCCAGTGTCAACCATCTACTAGATGGGGACCTTCTAGTAGTCGAGTTTATCAGCTATGTACTAACATATTCACATGATCATACGCATATAGCTGAGAATAACCAGATTGGTGCAGTCATATGCAATGTATAAACTGGGCTGATACAGATGACCACCCTTGAGTTATCTATATATTTCAGGTCTCCCGTTGTTGGATTGGCCAAGTACCAGCAAAAGAAATTTACTCAACTCTGGATGATTTGATGCCTGACTACCTATAATATGAGTCGCAATCCGGTTGTTGAAAAGGATGACCCCATCTGAATGTAACTCTGGAGATGTTGAATGGCTGGCTAACACGATGAAGATGTATTCCTTTGTGGGTTGGGCAACGACTGAACGTACTCCTTAGCCCGTGTTCCTTTTGTGAGTGAGCCAATAACATCTGAATGTATCTTAATCAAGAATAGGTGGTTTATGTTTAGAGTCAACTACTATCGAACCTTTATATGATACAGTATAGATTATTGTTTTGGTCAACACTTATGGATAATTCTTATTATCAAGTCTGGCTGATTCAGTTTGCTCCACTAGAGATGAACTTTGTTATCTTTAACAAAGGCTATTGAGAGCGATCATCCTCTTATGAATAATACTCAACATTTAGAGTTTGGGAGAAGAGCTCTACCCATTAAGTATGACTATGAACTATTAGTTTATCAGTGCCAGTTTCTTCAAGGACTTTAGAGTGAGAAAGAAAACCTTAGGAAGGACACTGGTTATTCGGAAGTATAGTGTCGATAAGCATCATGAGACTATGTGCTGAAGCATATAAATGATGGTCACTCCCTTGGCCGAAGCTGGTATCCACAAGTAGGAGTCCTGCTGTATTACAGGTCATGTTATCTGTTTGCCAGACGATGCTGACATTGGTAATACGTTATATAGTGTCAATGATGAAAACATCATATGGAATACCAGACGTCTCCACTCTAGAATATCGTCATTTCTCCTATTAAGTTCTGTACATGTGTGTGAATATTCTGTGTGTGTGTGTGTGTGTTTTAGGCTTAAACGTAGCCTCTATTAAAGTATATTTTCAGTTTGACCACTTTCGTTGTATTGGTAATGTCAAGAAGGGAGACTGGAATAATAACCTGCATTATTCTTTACTCTACGGGGGCAGCAGATCATTGGCACCTTGCCGTCTTGACAGACGATCGTTTGTGCTTTAAAAAGGCATAATAACTTTTACCTATGGCGGTAGCGAACGTGACTGATAAGGCCAATTTGCGCTGTAAATGCCCGTTCACAGTGAGTGCATGTGAACACGTGGTCATTTCCACCATCATGCACCATCTTACGTCTCAAACGCTCGGTGTGTGACTTATCTGCAATAATTTTCTCCTTTGTCTTTATCCCATTTCTGATGTTTGCCCCCCATGCAACACGTTCAGCGGCGACTTGCTCCCACTGTGCATTATCAATGCCTGTATCAATCATGTCCCGCTTACACACATCTTTGTATCGTAATAGAGGCCGACCCTGAGATCTCTTACCCATCTGTAATTCACCAAAAAAGATGTCCTTTGGTATTCTACCATCATCCACAATGTGTTCGATAAACACGTACCAATTAAAGAAGTTCGTGTCAAAAATCAATATAAATCCCCATGGGTAATCTACGAAGACTGAGCATGGAATAAACTGTAAACACAACCTGATCTTTCCAATACTTCAGTATTTGTGATTTTGTCTTGCCACTTCCAAGAATTCTTCGCAGACATCGCATATGGAAGCTGTTTAAATGTTTCTCTTGGTGTGAGTAAATTGTCCAGGTTTCACTGCCATAAAGAAGAGTACTAAGGACACAGGCATGATAGACAAGGACTTTTGTTTTTGCAGTAAGCTTCCTGTTCTCCCAGACTCTTTTCCTTAGCCTGTTCATTGTTGTTGCTGCCTTACCAATCCGGATGTTGATTTCCTGATCTAGGAATAATTTGCAATTTACCACTGATCCTAGATATGTAAAATCGTCTACCATCTCTAGTTCGGCGTCGTCAATAAAGATTGATGGTACCCCATGTGCACCTTGTGACATAATCTGTGTCTTCTTTTTGCTAATTGTTAAACCAAATTCAGAACAACCATTGGAGAATGCAGATTGCAGACATTGCAATTCTTCCTCAGAGTGGGTCGTAACTGCAGCATCATCTGCAAAAAGTAACTCTCTGATCAGTACCCTCCTAATTTTGGTCTTGGCCTTCAATCTCTGAGCATTGAGCGCCATCTGAGCGTGAGTGAATGTATATACCACCATCCTGATCTTTTTTTTTTTTTTTTTTTTTTGCGTATCCCTTTACAGGACTTAGCTGTCAACAGCAGCATCTTTCAGCTGTCTGTTGATCTCTTGGCAAGATTACGCTCAGTAGTTTGCCATTGCTTTCTGAGCGGCCGGCTCAGTATCCGCAAGTCACGAGCGGGGGTCGAACCACCTCAGTTCTCGCTCCGCTGCGAGACTCTGCGTGATAAACGGGATTACAGAGAGAAAGTGTTGTAACCCCACAGCCAGAGAGACCGGCACCATCCTGATCACGAAAGGCATATTTCAGTAGGGGGCAGCAGAAGCAATATAATAATCGAATAGATAGAGTAATTTGTCTTAACAGTATTTAAGCCAATCCCCACAAATACTGTGTAATCGGTGATATGCTGTGTACTTTTACCATTTCATACAATGTAGGTTATATTGTCCTGTTATTTCTCCAATGAGTCCCTGCCATTAGAGGTTTGAAAAAGAGTGCATGCATGTACAAAGAACAAGTTTAAACAAATGGCTGTGAATAATGGATAATTGGCAAACAAGTAACACAAAACAAGAATTCTTTTGAGGCTTCATGGAGGGTTGGTTTCACAGGATAATGCTGAAAATTTCGATAGCCAAAATGAGTAATTAGATTGTTTTGAAAGTGGCTGAGACACAAAGACAACTTACCAAAAACATCAGGAAGGGGCAATTTTGGCCCCTACACGAGAAAAGAAAGACTGGAGCATGTGACAAGTGAACATATTTATAGAAAAAGAGATAGCGAAAGACAACCAGAGAGGTTTCTTGACAGCTTTTTGTCATGACACGGAAAGTTGTCAATAGACGAATGATATATGTTGTTGGGGAACACACAATTTGAAAAGCATGATCACTCACTCCAGTCAACAAGGCACCTGATAATGGTAGTCTCTACTTTGTACGTGGAATACTGAAGTTGACATCTAGGAATTTCAGATACGAGAGACAACACAGCAGGAGGAACATGGGCATATTTGGAATGGTAAAAATCCATGGCCCATTGGAATTCAACAGGCTGAGCAGACTGGTACCAAGGCTAATTTCAGATTGGTAAAAGCAGTCCACAGGAGAACATTTATAACATTGTCATTCTGGTACACGCACATATTTGTTTTCTCATCCGTGATGTCGAGTTCTACTTGTCTGATTTATAGGAGGAGACTGCAGGAATTATAGGAGTGTCTGTATGCAACGAAAATCATCGTTTACAAAGCAACTTAACCAACCAACCAACCTATAGTATGTTACCTCCCTTGCTACACAGATATGCTGCCCATGGCATATTAGAGTGCGATGTAATGACCGAGCAAATATGTGGGCGCCAAGAGCGCCAGTAGTTAATATATTCACATACTGGACAAGGCAGGCATTCTGAAAAGTGTCACAGACCGACTACTAGTCGAAGACACGAGAATGCTTGCATCTGGGTTTACGTGTGGTTCCAGTAAGGAGGGGCGTATGGGAGGACGAATACGACATGTTTACCAGCAAGATGCTCCTGGCACGATCATCACCAGGTGAACTGCTCTGAACTGTTTAGTTAAACTCTTTGCTCAGTATATCCGACCTCACAGGCATGATTCTGGTTTGCTTTCCTAAGCCCTTTACCGACCCCACTCTACTTACAAGGCAGCAAGTTTGTGTCTCTCTTCAAGCGATTTCTTATCCTTGACCAGTTCGACACGGGAGACCCTACCAGTAGTTGCGCTACTGTCGGCAAGTCACTTGTGTCATTGAACCAAGCACACCCATCTGCCTCTTCAAGGTGGAGACACATCAGATGGAAAAGGCCAGCACCTGCACATTACATTCGCTGGCGGAGACGTAGAGTCTATGGGTTAGCCCGTAATGCTACGATTAGGATTCTTAGAGACCAAGGTCTCTGCTAGTTAGTAAACTCTTGCCTGCCCATGTCTTTCTCTAACCATCACAAGAGATTCTGCTACTCCATTTCTAAGCATGGTCTTGTTCTAGAATTTCTTGAAGAGACGTTAGTCCTAGCTCACTTCTAGATACTATTTTCTTCTTCTTCTGCAAATCATCATTTGTTGTACGCGGTTCATAGCAAGTCATTGTAATGTGTAGATGTTATTTTTCTAGTCCCGTGCCATTTGGGCTAACATCTTCCATCTTCATGACCTCCATCAACCCAGTTTGTTTGCTCCCTTATTTTGTCCTATAAAGCGTAGACATTTGCCAGGGAGCACAGATGTAAATTCCATGGCCTGCATGCAGCCCGGCAACTGATTTTATGCGGCCCGCGAGGGCATTTAGAAATAAAAATTGTTTACATCGTTTTTATGTTATTTTGTTGAATTTTACATAATTTCATGTATAATTTTCATGTTATGATTGTTTTAACATTTTTGATAAAATTTATTTCTAATTATCTGTTTTTGTAAACAGTCCTTGGCCTTCGTAATGTAATGCTACTTCTTCTTCTTTCGTTCGCCTTAAATATGTTTATAACTGCAATTTTGTCTCTTGTATGAATTTAACTGTCTTTTTTTAGTTTACTCAGCGGTCCATAGAGTGTATCTTCCACTGTCCTCTCTCTAGGCCAGAAGGTTTGCCTAGACATGTTGTAATTTGGGCAGTCTTTGAGTATGTGCTCTACTGTCTGCCACTCCAATCCACATATGCACATGGCTGATTCACAATTCTTAAATCTTGTATACATGTGGCTGCGTAATCTATTGTGTCCTGTTCTGAGGCGCAGATTAATGATTTATTCTGGTCTGTCCATAACGTGGTGGTTGTCTTGAGAAGGTTTTGGTGGCCTTATGACTGATTTGATCATTCTTTTCTTTTGGTGGTATGTAACGGGCACATCAGGCTGTTCTTCTTTTGCTCCTTCCTTAGCCAATCGACCAGTCCTGTCGTTTCCGGGTACTCCACAGTGGGATGGTATCCACTGAATGGTGCCTTATGCTGACTGCTAAGTTCAGAAATTAGTGTCCTTAGTACTGGCAATTTCCCAGACATCATTTCGTTTTCGTTGAGGTGAGTTTCTTACGAGCAACATAAGCTTACCTTATCTTGGTCCAATATGTTTTCTAGTTTTATATATATATATTTGTTATTGTTGTTGTTGTTGTTGTTGTTGTTGTTGTTGCTGTTGTTGTTGCTGACGCCTCCGCATTCCAGTGCATTACTTTTAGTCTTTGTTTGGTATGGCCAGACGCTCTATTCCCAGGTCCCCTGGCTCCACAGGACATCTGAGAAGGACCTCCAATAGATGTGGATGGACCTTTCGAGGGATGGGGCCGGTATTGCACCTGCCTGGGGGTCCAAAGCAGGGCGAGCACCATAACATGTAGCAGAAGTCGACATATTTCATTACGCGTGGTTGCCTGGCATCCTGATTTATGTGGTGCGCCTCCTGGCTGGTTGCCTCTGTCTTTAGCACCTTTCCTTTGCTAGAGTAGACTGTGGTCGTACTCGAGTTTAGGTGTGTAGGCACGCACACATGGCTGCGCATGCATGTACATGCATACACATCTAGAGCGTTCAGGTTATTTCTCGGCGCCAGTGACTCGCCACCGCCCCTTCTCCTGTTAGTTAAAACAGTTACGCCACGAGAAGGCCAGGAGTTGGACTTTTGCTGCTTAGGTGATGAATGCACGAGCCATTGAGGTATGTATGCAAGGTTGGGCGCTCACTCCAACCCCTCCCCCGGCTACATACAGCAACATTTGTAACCATGTATTGCTAAAATGCGAATTTATCGATTTTCATATAGAGAAATATTTATCGACATGTAAAAATTTAATAAGGATGATTTTATGAAAAACAGATTTTTCTCCGATGAATAAAGTGATGTATTTTGCAAGAAAATATTAAACATAAAAGTTTTTTGCTGTTATAAATTATTTTCACATTTAAAATGTTCAAATTAATTTATTGTAGAAGTCTTGATATATTTCTGAAATTTATTCTGAGTTTACTACTTTTTTTTCCGAATATTTTATTTTCACACACAACCGGAAGTAGGTTTTGTTTCATTTGCGTTGTAAAGTTTTGTACAATACTAACTGTTCGAATTTTATTAAAACAATGTGTGTCAATAACAAACGTAAGATTGAAGATGCATGTCGGGTTTTTAATGATGAATGGACAACTAAGTACTGTTTTATAAAAGTTGATAGCAAATCAGTTTGCATGTTGTGTCGTGAGTCAGTGGCTGTCTTCAAGGAGTACAATTTAAAAACACATTATCAAACAAAAAATTCAGATTTCGGGTACAATTTAACAACCGAAGGGAGGGAAAGGAAATGCCTGGAGTTGGTGAAAACTTTGGAGAAACAGCAATTCAAGATGCTGCAACTGAATATAGTCTTGTGCTGTCACACAGAATTGTAAAACAGAACAATCCATTTTCTGATGAAGAGTTTATCAAAAAATGTTTGCTAGATGCAGTAAACACTATGTGTCCAGAAAACAAAAACAATTTAAAAAAACATACAAACAAACAGAATTGACAACATTACTTTATCAAGGAGAACAGTGGTCAGACGTGTTGACAAGATAGGTGACAATTTGATGCATATACTTCAAGATGCAAGTAAACAATTTCTGTGGTACTCTCTGGCAATGGATGAGAGTACCGATGTACATGATACTGCCCAATTATTGATATTTATACGCGGAATAAACACTTCTTTCAAATTCAATGAAGAGTTACTGAGTGTTGGGTCACCCAAAGACACAATCACAGGCCATGTTATATTCAATGCTGTTACTGATTTTATTGAAAGAACTGGGTTGGTTTGGAACAAGATGGCAAGTGTTACAACTGAGGAGCTCGCGCTTTGACTGGAAAAAATGTAGGTTTGGTAAAGTTGATAAGTGATAAGATTAAAGCAGAATATCCAGACCACACATTATTAACCACTTCACTGTGTGATTATCAAGAAAGTCTGTGTACAACTGTTTTGAATATCAAGCATGTTATTGACCCAGTTTTCAGTCTCATCAGATCAAGAGGACATAATCACAGACAGTTCACAGCATTACTTGACGATTTGGAAACTGAACATTCCGATGTCCTGTACCACACCTGTGTTCGGTGGCTGAGTCTCGGCAAGGTGTTGAGGCGAGTGTGGGAATTCCGAGAAGAAATAGTGATATTCCTAGAGATGAAGAACATTGAATGTGACTTTAATACTAACATTGTCAATAAAGAGTGGAAGTTAGACTTATGTTTTCCATTGAAATTATGGAAAGGTTAAATGAACTGAATGTCAAACTTCAGGGCAATGGTGTGTTTGCACATGAATTATATGTACATGTAAAATCATTTCAGGCAAAACTCTCACTGTTCTCCAGACAAGCAAGTGAAAAAAAGATTTTGTCACTTCCCTTTGCTGAAACAAGAAACCATTTCTGGTGAAATGACTGAAAAGTACAAAGCCCAATTAGATGCATTGATTAAAGAATTTGGATAGAGATTCCAAGATTTCAAGAACTTAGAGCCACAGTTCAATATTCTCAGTTCCTCTTTTAGTGCGGAAGCTGAAACAGCCACAGGGGACATACAGTTGGAGCTGCTTGACTTACAAGGAGATCATGACCTGAAAGAGAAATTCAAATCAGATGGTTTGCTAGATTTCGGTGGCTCTTTATCAGCAGGAATCATTTCCCAACTTGAAAAACTTTGCAGCTAAACTTTTATCATTGTTTGGATCAACATACATTTGCGAACAAGCATTTTCTTGCTTGAAGATCAACAAATCTAAGAATTGGTCTTTATTGTCGGACTGCAACTTGCATGCTGTCATGCGAATTTCAACAAGTAAACTTGCTCCAGATTTCAAGAATTTTGTCGAACAGCGCAAGCAGTTACAAACATCTCATTAGAAATAAACAATTATGGTAACAATGTAGTCGGTTGTGTCTAAATTAAAGCCATTGATAGATAATAAAGAATATTTGTTACAATAACAAGTTGTAAAATCGTGTTAACAAATTAGTTAAAGTTTTTGTCCATATTGTCAAATATAATGTATAAGTGTATAAGTAAAATAAAATTGCAATAATTACATATTTATACTGCACAAAATGGGAATTTTATATATATATATATATATGCGTCCCCCAATACCTTTACTTTTGTCAATGCGACCCTCCGCACAAAAAGTTTGCCCACCCCTGTTGTAGGCCATACTTTGAGGTTTGCCTGAGTGCTCCACAACCGCATGAGGAAGTGTCAGTGAGACCCATTCTGGAGAGGTTTGCTCCAGCCCATGATGTTCTGTTGTCAGTCAGAAGATTTTGGTCTATGCATTTCTGCCAAGTTATATTATGCTGTCGTGTTCTGTTCTATAGTTTGTGTTTGTTCTCCTCCAAATTGTAATCATTTACTAGTTAGAGTTCTCTTGCTTCTTTATAGCAATGGGACGGACAGGGTTGTTGGATGTTACCTCCAGCCGTTGCCAGCATGCTCTTCTTTTCCTTCCAGTAATACCAACGTTGAGTTAAGTCGAGTCAAGAACCGACATCACTGCACTCAGGACATTCCCATACGTGCTAAGTCCCCTCGTTCAACAGCCAACGAAGAGTCATACTACTATTCGTTCCAACCGCTATCTGGTTAAATGTTCGCCTGGTCTTCACTCTCAGTTTTGATATACTTCCAGAACCCCTGCCGATCCCCCGTAATCCCATTCTTTCCACATATGGGTTCTCAATCTGTTCCTCCGCCTTCTCCACCTGGTCCCACAAGCGCACGACCACCTGCCCCTTGTCCATAGGCAAGATACGACAAAGAGGTGCATTCCCTGCTGGCATATCAGCCTGTTCATTCCCCCGTACACTAGTATTCCGGGTAGATTTGGCCCGTTAGCTATTACAGCGGCCAATCTAGGGGATGGAAAACTCCGATTATAAACCCCAAAGTTTCAGGTGGACCAACATGCCGAGGACTGAATGGCCACGGGTGAGCTGGTCGTGAACGTGGAACGTCTGGTATGCGGGCGGAGTGGCGCCAGGCGTATGGACTCCTGAGGGACATCCCTGCCCCTTCCCTAGCAGGCAGGCTCTACTAGGGTGACCGATTATATCCTGCCGTCATATTTAACCAACTATGAATAATACAAAGTATTATCGCTGAAGCAACGGAGTACGTGCTTTGTGCTTGATACCTTTGACAACAGCCAGTAATACCACAATGGGCTGGTATCCACTGCCGGGCTAGTACTGCTCTTGAAGATAGCGTTCCGATGGTGTTTTCTACTTTGTGGATGGTATTGTCCTGTTTGGGGCATGGAATGCCTGGGAGGAATTATGTGAGTATGTGAAACCTATTGGTTCTTTTGTGTGTCAATTTTGCTCGACACATTTGTGGAGACATCATTGCACATTGGCTAAAGACCTTCGTCAGCAACACCCACAGAGGATTCAAACATTACTAGCTGTTAATATTTTTGTCTGGGCTTGCTTTGATAACTATTACATTTCATTACCATAGCACAACTAATGTACAGAAAGGTCTTAGAATATCCTCGACAAACACATTCATCAAAATCTTGACATCGAAGAAATATTGCTCAAAATGATCACAATGTTTCGGAAACTGTAATTGCTTTGGCCATATTAAACTGTTCAGTGATTTGGCAACAACAGCAATGAAAAGCATAATACATGTAAGAAGATTCATAGGTCGACCAACAGGAAATGGGCTCATAACATTGCAGCCATCTTGGGCTAAACATGCATAAGGCAGGTGAACTGGAACAGATTATTGATTTTTTGGGCAAGACGTGATGAGAGCTATGACCTGCTGCACTGTTATGAACATACCTGCGTGTATTAGTTTTACATAATTAACATGTACTGTGCTGCAGGTTAAAATATATAGCCATATTTCCTAAGTGTACTCAGACCAAATAGGCATTGGCCAAAGGCCACAGTCAGGTCTTTTGACACCCTGACAATGTTTATGTCTCTCTATATATGTACATCTAATTCAAATTATAAACAACACACCACAAAGTAAAATTGCATTAAAAAATAATAAATAACATGACTGACAGTAAGAGAATAGAATATCAATATTTTTTTTATATTTCTACTAAATGTACAATTTACAGTTTTCCACTTATTGATCAAATTGCACAGTCCGTGATATTATCCCCAAAACGAGTCAATGCCCATGGTAAATTCTATAACGGAACATTTCTATGTTGCCTCCTGATGCCCTACAGGTGCGCTTATTTTGCTTCATGGTTGATTGAGTCTTGGATACACTGCACTAGCTGTACTCTGCAAGGAACCATAAGGTGCGTTGGTCATATGTTGGTAGAGCCATATTTGTATTGACCAATCAGCACGAGTGGGTGACGTCATCAGTATCCCGCCTGTCGCCTTGACTCCCCAAGACATTTCCTGGTACACATTGTAATCATGTTACACGGGGTGGACCTTTGAACCCAGGCCAATTGTACAATATGCCGAGATGATATTCGAGCCCATGAGCACCGGACCGGCAGGCGAGAGTCTAGACAACACTTTACCGCGGCTCTCTTATTATGTAACTAGTTTATAGAACTTCTTAGTTCACTTGTTTAAGATAGCCACATACATACATTACCGCATCTCCCATATTATGTAACTAGTTTATAAAACTTCTTAGTTCACTTGTTTAAGACAGTGACATAGATACATTACCGCATCTCCCATATTATGTAACTATTTGATAAAACTTCTTAGTTCACTTGTTTAAGTGACATACATACATTACTGCATCTCCCATATTATGTAACTATTTGATAAAACGTCTTAGTTCACTTGTTTAAGTGACATACATACATTACCGCATCTCCCATATTATGTAACTAGTGGATATAACTTCATAGTCCACCTGTTTAAAACAGCCATATACATATGTTACAGCGGTTTCCATATTAGTAATTAGCTGATAGAACTTCTTAGTTCACCTGTTTAAGACAGTGACATACATAAGTTACCTCAACTCCCATAGTATGTAACTAGTTGATAGAGCTTCCTAGTTCACCTGTTTAAGACAGTGACATTCACACGTTACAGCAACTCCCATATTATGTAACCAGCTGATAGAACTTCTTAGTTCACCTGTTTAAAACAGTGACATACATAAGTTATCGCAACTACCATATTATGCAATTAGCTGATAGAACTTCTTAGTTCACCCGTTTAAGACAGTGATTTACATACATTACCGCGGCTCCCATATTATGTAACAGGCAGGTAGAACTTCTTAGTTAACCCGTTACGCTAATGGCCGACGTTTGGTGCAAGAGAGCCTGGCATATGATAACACAACATCTAGTTTAAGAATGGAGGTGGAGGCGGTCACTGCAGCTTTCCGCTGGATGGAGAATACGATACAGACGCACATCGTGATTGTAACTGACTCAGAAAGCATGCTGAGGAAGGTGAGGCCAGGCTTGTTTCGTGCACAGTGGCTTGCTTCGCTTCGGAGGTCACGGGTGGCAAGCATCGCCTGAAGCTTTTCTTCGAGGCATGTCGGTGTGCTGGTGAATGAACAGACGGGCATATTGGCTGGCTCTGCAAAACTTGGTGGAGTATTGATGCATGACAAGGCAGACGTGGTTGCGGCCTTGTAGGAGCACGTGTACACATCGAAGGAGCAAATGGATCATCATGGTCTGGCAAGAATGAAGCAGCGAGGTGTGACGAGGGGATCTGGCCGACGATCGACGCTCAGAGGAAAGGCGAGACCTACATATAATCAGATTGCTACTGGTACTATTGGTGTTGGAACTCTTCGCTGGCTGCTGAGGATGGGGACGGAGCGCCTATGGGAATGCCCCGAATGCTGTGATGTCGGTTCCTAGATCAATCAATCAATTAGTTAACCCGTTTAAGACATTGACATACATACATTACCACAACTCCCATATTATGTGACTAGTTGATAGAAAGTCTTAGTTCACCTGTTCAAGACAGTGACATACAATATAACTTTAAGAAAGTGACATACAATATAACTTTAAGAAATTTACCTTGAGACAGTGACATAGAATGTGACTTTAAGACAGTGACATTCAAGTTCACTCTGTCATACCGTACAGAATGCAATAGTGGGTCGGTCGTCGCCTGCTAAGCGAGGGAAAAATGGGTCACCTATTCCTCCGTGTATTCAGGCCTACAGAACATTATGGTCCTATCACATCTAAGACCTAAGGTAGGAAACTGCTTTGGTATAAACGTAAAAAATAATTATTATTACAGCATGTAATAAAATAACTGGATGATGATTTCATAATGTTAATAGTTTTGGGAGCCACAGCAGCGCAGTTTCTAGCACGCTTGCCTGTCCGGGCAGTGGCCATGAGTTCGAATCCACAATGAGGAGGATTTTAAAAATTAGATCGAGTGTAAAATAGGTACCAGAAAATATCATATGTTGTAGTAACCACACCAGTATTCGAGTGACGATTTGTCTATACTATTATAAGTCTAGCACCATATATCCAAATGGCCCCAAGGCGTGACAAACTGGCGATTTACTTGCACTTATTAAAGTTCACAATGCTAACTTGGGTATTTGTAATCTTCAACGCATGCTTTTCATGCGAATACAATTGCCAGTTATGGTCTACTTTAGAGAGTCCCAAAGTCAACAATGAAAATAAGTCATAATTCCAACGGAAACTGTAAGACGGAGTCCTACAAATGAGTAGCTCATAATTACAATAAAGGTTTCAATAACACAATGCAACTAAATCAACATATTTCTCGCTGCACGCGAGAGAAGAACTTAGCTAAATCAATATTTATTATATGTGTCGCTAAACGCCAGAGTAGAATCTATGTAACTGTTCGCTGCCAATATTATAACATTAAGTCTATGTGAAATTACAACAAAAAGAGTACATGTACGCAATAACTGTTTGACTATAAAAATATATGTATGTATTACATATGTCGCGTGAGTTATTGTGTATAACAATTGTCATGTGTGACTGCCGTAGGTCGAATATATTCTCGTGATCCATCCCAATTGAGATTATGCCTTCTGTAATGTGTTCTTAAGCGAAATTTAAACCAAGTGAAAGTTCATTACATCGATTTCTTAAAGGTGTCGTGTTTGAAACACACTAAACATTTCTAAGTGATCCCAGTTTAGCCTTTTTAATGTGTTATTAAATGAAATTTAAGCAAGATGAAAGCTCCTTACAACGATTTCTTAAGGTGCCGTGTCTGCAACAAACTGAACATTGCTAAGTGATCCCAGTGTATCCTTTTGAGTGTGTTATTAAACGAGATTTAAGCCAGATCAAAGTTCCTTACATCGATTTCTCAAAGGTGTCGTATTCGCGAGAAACTGATGTTTGAGAGCGGGAAGTTTCATGTAATAGGGATTGTGAAAAGAACTTCAAACACGAGGTGCCATGCGCAGTCACTCGGCGGTTCGATCTTTCTCTATTTAAATTTCCCTCGAGGCTAAAACGATTTAACGGGATCACGTGGTTCCGGTATAGTCTTGGCCGCCTAACATAGATTATTATACAAATGATCTTCCCTTATATCTGTCTTCGTCCTGTGATCTATTTGCAGACGACTGCACAGTATATACAAACGCTGTTGATCGTAATGTGTTAGAATTATCCTTGCAACAGGAAATAAATAGTGTAGTTAACTGGAGTCATGCAAACTGCATGCAAATTAACATTTCTAACACTAAATCTATGTTAATAGGACCCAGGCAAAGACTTCACACTCTAAACTCGCAGAGAACTCTTCAGCTGCACATTGGTAGCACGCCTATAGAAAGTGTAACCGAGCACAAAGCAATGGGTCTTATCATAGATCAAAATCTATCCTTTAATTCCCATGTTCATGCTCTGGTTAAACAAATAGCCAAATAAGTATACCAACTTGCCAAAATTAAAAATTTCCTCGACGACAACACATGAAAGATATTCTATACTTCCCATATACAAACACATATTGATTATTGCTCCACAATCTGGGATGGATGCTCTAAATCAATAATAAAACGCCTTTATTCACTCCAGAAAAGGGCAGTGCGTCTAATCAATGGTGATAAGCTTACAGGCGATTCTAACCTACATGAACGTCTTCAATTACTGCCACTCCACAAACGTCTACTTTTTAATAAGGCTAAACTAATTCACAAAATCCAATTTCAAAATGCCCCAAGCTACCTTTGGTCATTGTTTAAATATAATGCAAGACATAGCGAACGACAAAATATACTCCATGTCCCTAAACCTAGGATAGACTTATTGAAAACAAGCTTAGCATACTCTGCCACTCAGTTGTGGGACAATTTTCCACAAGAAATCAAAGACAACACCAATCATTATACATACAGTCGCAACCTGTTTGAACACTACCTCAGGAAGACTTCATGCCCCCTTAAAAAAAACAATAATAATGGTAAATTATCTCGAACGACAACTAGCCAAAAAAAAACAAAAAACAACAACAACAACAACATTCCCATATGTATGGCACGTTACACCCACCTTTGGTATTCATGATGCCCATGTTAAACATTGCCTCAACGAGTATTATTTATTATTTTTCATGCGTTTTAATACTTATTGTTCTTTTGGTGTCAAATAGTTGCTCCATAAGAGATGTTGAATGAAAGAATGTATGAGAGGAAATAGAGAAGAAGTCAGAATGTCAGACGGGCCTGAGTGCCCAATTCTTAACCCTTGGAAAATAAAGATTTACTTACTTACTTATTACTTACTACTAGAACAGGCAGTTGATGCCATTATGACCACATCGCCTTTCTAGGGCGGAGTAGTCTAAAACATGGACCTAGCAGAGCGAGACCAATATGCCACATACCATGGAAACCATGGATGAATAGATTAAACAACACTTGGACAAGATTGATGCTGAGTATCGCTTTATGGGTGTTAGTGGGGGTGTTGGCATAACGGTTAGGACGTTCCGATGGAAATGAGAAAAGTGCGGTTGGAAAATGGTTCGCTGTTGGATACTGGAGGTCAAGACTGGCCACACACTTGTCAGTGCACTCAGATCCCACACAAATGTGAGAGTCCTGACACACCAACTACCTACAGCGGGTTCCTGGCTACTGGAGTTCTGACACACCAACTACCTACAGCAGGCTCCTGGCTACTGGAGTTCTGACACACCAACTACCTACAGCAGGTTCCTGGCTACTGGAGTCCTTACACACCAACTACCTACAGCAGGCTCCTGGCTACTGGAGTTCTGACACACCAACTACCTACAGCAGGTTCCTGGCTACTGGAGTCCTGACACACCAACTACCTACAGCAGGTTCCTGGCTACTGCAGTTCTGACACACCAACTACCTACAGCAGGTTCCTGGCTACTGCAGTTCTGACACACCAACTACCTACAGCAGGTTCCTGGCTACTGCAGTTCTGACACACCAACTACCTACAGCAGGCTCCTGGCTACTGGAGTTCTGACACACCAACTACCTACAGCAGGTTCCTGGCTACTGGAGTCCTTACACACCAACTACCTACAGCAGGCTCCTGGCTACTGGAGTTCTGACACATCAACTACCTACAGCAGGTTCCTGGCTACTGGAGTCCTGACACACCAACTACCTACAGCAGGTTCCTGGCTACTGCAGTTCTGACACACCAACTACCTACAGCAGGTTCCTGGCACTGGAGTTCTGACACAACAACTAGTTGTAGCAGGTTCCTGGCTACTGGAGTCCGGACACACCAACTACCTACAGCAGGTTCCTGGCTACTGGAGTCCTGACACACCAACTACCTACAGCAGGTTCCTGACTTCTGCAGTTCTGACACTCCAACTACCTGCAGCGGGTTCCTGGCTACTGGAGTTCTGACACACCAGCTACCTACAGCAGGCTCCTGGCTAATGGAGTCCTGACACACCAACTACCTACAGCAGGCTCCTGGCTACTGGAGTTCTGACACACCAGATACCTA
Organism: Cepaea hortensis; assembly: GCA_963921405.1. Taxonomy (NCBI): domain Eukaryota; kingdom Metazoa; phylum Mollusca; class Gastropoda; order Stylommatophora; family Helicidae; genus Cepaea; species Cepaea hortensis. Next base: position 74,021,557 of record OY992894.1, on the reverse strand, counting down.
CAGCGGGTTCTTGGCTACTGGAGTTCTGATGACTTATGGTCATAGTTAACACACTCACACACAATCACACTCACTGTCTCTCTGACATACACATACATACACACACATTGTCTTTCTCTCTCACACACACACTCTCAAATACTGTCTCTCTCTCCCTATCACATACTTTCACTCTCTCTCCCACACACACGTTCATACACATATACTATCTCACTCACACACAAATTCTCGCTCACACACACTCGCTCTCTCACACTGTCTCTCTCTTCCATGCATTGTCTCTTTCGCTAACACTGTGTCTCTCTCCCATAAACACACATTGTCTCTGTTTATCACACACACACACACATTGTCTCTGTTTATCTCTCTCACACACACACACACACACACACACACACACACACACATTGTCTCTATCTCACACAGTCACTCTCTTCCACACTCACGTTCTCTCTCTCACACACTGCCTGCCACACACACATTGTCTCTTTCCCACACACTCTCTCTCTCTCACACACACACACTGTCTCTGTTTATCTCACACATACACACATTGTCTCTGTTTATCTCACACACACACACACACACACACAAACACATTGTCTCTTTCCCACACACACTGTCTCTCTCTCTCCATCTCTCACACACACTGCCTCGCCCTGTCACACACATTGTCTATCTCTCTCGCACACTGCCTCTTTCTCACACATACTGTATCTATCTCACATAGTCTCTTTCTCACACACACTGTCTCTCTCCCACACAAACACTCACACAGACACACACTGTCTCTCTCTCTCTCTCTCTCTCTCACACACACACACACACACACACACACTATCCCACTCTCTCCCATTCAAACGTTCATGCACACATACAATCTCTCTCTCATACACACATATTCTCGATCACACACAGACACTGGCTTTCTCACACTCTCTCACTCATACAGTCTCTCTCGCACCGCGTCTCTCTCTCTCTCTCTCTCTCTCTCTCTCTCTCTCTCTCACACACAAACACACACGCACACTGTCTCTGTCTTTCTCTCTCTCGCACACACATTGTCTCTCTCTCACACACAGTCTCTCTCTTCCACATACACACACTCTCTCTCTCAAACACACACTGCCTCTCTCTTTTTCACACACATTGTCTCTCTCTTCCACACACACACACACACACTCACAGTCACACAGTGTCTCTCTCTCCCACACACACACACACACACGCTCTCTCACTCACACACATCCTCACACTCTCACTGTCCCTTTCTAACACACACTGTGTCTCTCTCCCACGCACACCTCTCATACGCACATACTCTCTCTCTCTCTCTCTCTCTCTCTCTCTTTCCCACACACACACTCTCTCTCACTCACACACATCCTCACACACTCACTGACACACATTCACTCACACAAACACAAACTGTCTCTCTCGCCCACACACACACACACACACTCTCTCTCCCACACAGACTCTCTCTCAATCTCTCTCTCTCTCTCTCTCACACACATACTTAAAGTTGCAAGTCTTCTACAGGTCGCTGCGATTACACACACACACACACACACACACTCACGCTGTCTCTCTCTCCCACACACACACTCTCTCACTCACACACATCCTCCCACACTCACTCTCACACACACACACCCACACACATATCTAAAGTTGCCAGTCATCTGCAGGCCGCTGCCATCAACCCTAGATTGCTTTTCTAGGTAATTATACGGTAACCTGAGAAACTAAAGTTAATTGCATGCTCTATACAGAACGTTGCAATCAGCCCCAGAAGTAGTTTTGCCTGATTGTGATTTACGTAGACAATATTAGTTCTTAGACGTGGACAGTCAAAGTTTGTGGGCATTTATGAGAAGAAATGAATTGGAGAACTTGATGACAACTGGCAAGGTCAAATCAAATCAAATCAACTTTATTAGGGTCACAAATTGGGCGCGCAGGCCCGTCTTACATTCGGCCCTTCCAATCACTCGTCTTTCGTTCATCAAGAGCATTATACATTTACATAGGAAGAAAAATAAACATTGTGAAATGAATGTTGTAAACATAAACAAGGCTAAACATGGAGAAAAATGTGTACATAAAAAGTATGTGACGTAAAAGTAGTGATGCCAGCGCGTCCCACACACACACACACACACACACACCACACACACTCTCTCTCTCACTCTCACTCATTCACTCACACACACACACCACACACACACTCTCTCTCTCTCTCATTCACTCTCACTCTCACTCATTCACTGACACACACACACTCTCACTCATTCACTCTCCCGCTCACTCATTCACTCTCCCGTTCACTCATACACTCTCCCGCTCACTCATTCACTCTCCCGCTCACTCATTCACTCTCCCGCTCACTCATTCACTCTCCCGCTCACTCATTCACTCTCACGCTCACTCATTCTGTCTCTCCCGCTCACTCATTCACTCTCCCGCTCACTCATTCACTCTCCCGCTCACTCATTCACTCTCCCGTTCAATCATTCACGCTCCCGCTCACTCATTCACTCTCACTCATTCACTCTCACACTCACTCATTCACTGTCCCGCTCACTCATTCACTCGGCCGCTCACTCATTCACTCTCACGCTCACTCATTCACTCCCACGCTCAATCATTCACTCTCCCGCTCACTGATTCACTCTCACGCTCACTGATTCACTCTCACGCTCACTCATTTCTTCTCACGCTCACTCATTCACTCTCACTCATTCACTCTCACGCTCACTCAATCACTCTCACGCTCACTCATTCACTCTCACGCTCACTCATTCACTCTCACGCTCACTCATTCACTCTCCCGCTCAATCATTCACTCTCCCGCTCACTCATTCACTCTCACTAATTCACTCTCCCGCTCACTCATTCACTCTTCCGCTCACTCATTCACTCTCCCGCTCACTCATTCACTCTCACGCTCACTAATTCACTCTCACGCTCACTCATTCACTCTCCCGCTCACTGATTCACTCTCCCTCATTCACTCACACTCATTCACTCCCACACACAGACACTCTCACTCATTCGCTCTCACGCTCACTCATTCACTCTCCCGCTCACTCATTCACCCTCACGCTCACTCATTCACTCTCACGCTCACTCATTCACTCTCCCGCTCACTCATTCACTCTCACTCATTCACTCTCCCGCTCACTCATTCACTCCCACGCTCAATCATTCACTCTCCCGCTCACTCATTCGAGGGGAAGAGACCAAGAAGTAAATACCTGGATGACTTGGCCAGGTGGCATGGACGAGACAGAAACACGGAGCTGATACACGACTCTGGTGATCGAGTGAGATGGCAAAACATGACCGCCCATGTTTATTGGCATGGCACATGATGGATGGATGGATATTAGTTCAGTAGTCTGTCAATGCGTTCTGAAAGGCCGGCGCCTCATATATTCGAAATCAGTGCACATGCTATCTCCTTCCAAATCACCCGCAAAAAATTTACACACCTTCACTGGGTATGTCGATAATCGTGAAACTGCGCGTCTCACTATCCCCTAAGAAACAGGGCCAGTCAATGGCAAACTAACGACTGTAACATTAACAAGTAAATCGCAAACAATTAATACATGCTGGCGTTTATTCTAACGTTATGTACAAGAACATGCAACTAATTGTTGTTATATTACGCTCACAAGGAACTAAAGAATAGCTAAGTCGTTTTTTCTATTATTAGAATATTTACAATTTCACAATGAAGGCACATCAGCCGGCTGAAGCTGGCCACCCGAATGTAAGTGAAGAATAGGAAGTGATCTTAGCAATGGCGAACATGTCACATGACATGGTTAGTGACGACACAATGGTGGTATTTCAGTTGATTTCTTTTGTTCTTGGACTGCTGATCATTGTGTTTGGGATCGTGACCAACGCAATCAATATCGTCTGCTTCCTAAAACAGGGTTTCAATGATTCCGTCAACATCAGTTTCCTGGGTAATTTAGAGTAATCACGATTTTAGTTGTTTTATTTATTTATTTTTTTAAATTTTTTTTGGTTTGTTTTTGTTGTTGTTTGATTTGTGTTTGGCACAGAAGAAGTTATCTTATCGCTGTATATTTTGTGTAATAGACGAGAACCATCATTTTAAGTTCAAGCCAAGAGTGAGAGCATGTTGTAATTTTATTCACGTTCTTGAAACCCTTATTAATATATATATATATATATATATATATATATATATATATATATATATATATATATATATATATATATATACATATATATATATATATATATATATATATATATATGGATCCCAGCACACGTGAAGTTCCATTACTGGTCCCGCATATCCCAATGGACTCTGAGCTTGAAGGGAAGGAGAACTTGCAACACAGGCTCTGTGAAGATGACATTCGGTCCCGTGTGGCGGAAACAATCTCTGAAGCAATGTCACCCGATAGAGGCAAGGACTTGCAGGACTCTGTACGCCAATGGATAGAGCTTAAGAGTTGAAACTCGAAGTCGTCAAGCGGATTAAATAACAACACCATCAAAACAATGTTTTCCCGTAGTGAATTTGAATAACGAAGACACAAACCATATATAGTATGATTTATTGCCTGGCACATTTCGCTGCATCTCGTCAGGTACTTAATGCAGATGTCACACAACATAAGAGTAAAATAATTAGAATCATCGTTCAAGCTGAAATATACACATTTTCACACAGTAATATCAGTTGTTTACCATGGTGATTTTAAATTGGGAGAATTTCAGATTGGGAGAAGATTTCGAAATATGTCAAAGCTTGGCGGTCAAGATGTAGTTTCATGTAGCTGTGTATTGCCACTGCTATCATCGTTGACAAAGCATATGACTGTACACGATGATGATCCGGGCTACATAGCTAAATTTAAGGCAGCATATATTAATGACTTCAGTGAACGCGTAGCTGATATGACAAGTATGTAAATATTACAGATTGCAACAGCACTTGTTCCACGCTACACATACCTGAAGTGTTTGTCAAGAGATGCAAAATAACGAACTTGGTCACGTATTGAACAACAAATAGCAGTTAATGTTCATGATGAGCAGATGGATACTGCTGAACGAATGATATTGACAATGAAACTATATGTGAACCAAATGAAGATAGTATTAAGCTTATTGAGTCTGAAATGGATAAGAAAGTTACTGAATCGGTTGACCCTTTACAATGGTGGAAACTTAATGAACATCGATATCCAAAATTGGCATTCCTTGCCAAAACCATTCTGTGCATACCGGCTACCTCAGTTCCATGTGAACGATTGTTCAGCTCTGCTGGTTACATTGTTAATAAGACGCGCTAGTCACTTGAAGCAAATACTGTCAACATACTCGTCTGTTTGCATTGTTGGTTATTATATGACATATGAACAAGACAATCCAGTGTTATTTCGATCTTTGACAAATACAACTATAATGTGAGTTATATGTCCATAATTGTTTTTCTTTAATCGAAATTAACTATTAATTAATCGTTAATTTTTCAAAAGTTAACTATTAAATTTTAATTAATCGGTCGCAGCCCTAATATATATATATATATATATATATATATATATATATATATATATATATATATATATATATATATATATATATATATATATATATATATATATATATATATATATATATATACTGTTTCATATTCTACATACATAGGTCTGGCCATTTCCGACATGATATGTCTGGTTCCTGTTATATGGCTAAAGATCTGCTACGTTCCAGCCTTCACTAAACTAGACCTGCCGTTTGATCCCATGGGTGTCCAGTACCTCACAGGATCGTGGGTACACGTGCTGTTTGCTCGAGTGACCAGCTGGGTTACCGCGTTCATAACCGTGGAGAGATGCCTGTGTATAACGATGCCTCTAAAGGTTCACATTGTGCTATTTTTGTGTTATTACTTCCTACAATGTTTGATAACAGTAGCATTGCAACAAATGTAACACGTGAAGCCCCCCCCCCCCCCTTTCGGATAATTAAGTATCGGCTAGATCCTCTTGTCACTCACTGCGGCACCATTATCTCCAGGCAATGATGTTTTCTCTATTCTTCCACACTATACACACGGTACCAAAGGGACCTGACCACACCTGCCTTATCGTACACCAATACCCACCCAGAGTTGTGGATTCAGCCAATGTGTCCGCTTGCTCATTTCCCAACACACCAACATGCCCTGGGGGGAAAAAAGCTTCAAAGAATGATCATATATATTATATTTTTCAATTGACACACGCCACTGTGCAGTAAGGTAAACCTGTCTTACATAGTGCTAGGTCCCAACTAAACGGTTGCACGATTGCGTCTAAATGTGTAATTAAAATAAATAACCTTACTTTGGAGCAAGTGCAGACATTCGTATATTTATGCACACGGATAACATCAAATGAAAGATGCATCACAGAGGTACAGAACAGAATAGAACATGCAACAATTGCATTCTATCATATGAAGAGCATCTTGTACATTATGTACTTGTCCTTTAACGTTGGAGAGGGTGTGCTTGTATTTTGGGGCCAGTGTTGGCATATGACTGCGGATCCTGGACGGTTGGTGAACAGGCGAACGGTTCCCTGGAGGTCATGGAGATGTGGGTTTATGAAGGAATGCTGCGAATTAGTTGGACGGCCCGGGTGAGAGGTCTGGACATTTTGAGGATGGCTGGGTCGCACTGACAACCTGCCGCAAACATTGCCCGGGGGGGGGGGGAGGGGGTAGTCATCGTTTTTGGCCACACTGTTTGAGGAAGGAACTGGAGCGTGTTGTGACAATCTGTAAAATTATTGGAAAGAGATATAGGAAGACGGTGTGATAAAATGCTTCCCTGTCTTGTGTCATGACACGGAAAGGAATGAACGCACGAGTTGATCCATGCCGTCAGAGATGACAATTTATGGAGGCACATGATCGCCCACGTCATCCAGCAAGGCTGATAAAATGCCTTGGTATAATCTATACATGTCTTTTTGTGTCTATATTAATCTTTCTATTAGTGTTCGTATTGTGTATATTGCATTGTTTGCACGTTTCCTTCCACAAATCCATTCTGCTCGTCATCAATTTCCATTTCCATTTTCTTTCTTATTCTTATCATTATAATTCTGAGTAGAAGCTTGGTGACGTGGTTTATGGGGTTAATTGTACCAAAAGTCTTCTCATTCTGTTGCACCTGATCGTTTTTGGTACAGCCATAAATACAACTTTCAGCATATCATTTAGTTAAATATCCAGTGTTGTCATTCAGGAGGTTTTTTTAATATGTCGATTCCAAATTCTCCCATTACTTCCAATTCTTCTTTTGTGATTCTATCTGATAGGGCTGTTTTACCTTTCTTAATATATTTGATAGCGTCAGCAGTGTTGTCTTTTAAAATAAATGGACCTTCCATGTTACTTTCTTCTGTTAATGCTTCTGTGTTTCCATCATTTAAATGCCTTCTCGGCCCCGAAGTCACGCGATCGTCCTTGACCTTGCCTCGTGCTGGTTGACTTAGGACTTCCTTAGACAGTCATTAACGTCGTTCACTTACTCAGACAAGGGGTCACCAAACAGTTTTAACGCCGGGACGGATAACTGAGAAAATGACGAGCGCGGGCCGGATACTCATTCTGAACAATACTCTCTGTGGCGAAGGTCTCACGGACGCGGTTCGTAATCCCGCATACCCGTGTTTGGCAGCAGATCGCGTTGTGCTGGTTTTTTACGCTATGGTATGAGTGCCAGTCGTTCAGAAACCAAAGGTAAACTACTGAACGTAAACTTGCCAAGACATCAACAACAGCAGAAATTGCTGGTGTTGACTGCAAACCTCCTGTAAAGGATATGCAACTAACTTTAATAATACTTGCAAGCCAGAACGAAAGCTCTGGGGAAACAAAAACGAAAAACGGTTAATCATGGGTGAGTGGCGTGCAAAGGACAAACAACAAAGACAATCAACATATTTATTTACTAAAAAACAGTTATCAAAGAAGGCGACGTTAGCAAACAGATAGTTACATCAGACCTAGTGTGCACATATCACAATCTCACAAATTAAGCAGCAATAAAGTTTAGTGAGATTTGTGAAACTGATATTTGGCTTTCAAGGTATCATCAATGTTTGGTTTGGAATTGCTGCTTCCAATCAAGAGAATTGCCTTCAAATGTTCATCAGTCAAACTTGTTCGTTGTGTTGACTTTGCGTACATCATTTTTATTAACTGTTTGCTCACAGATATAAGTTGTTCCAAACATTGATGCCATGCCAGCGGCAAATTTCTTCAGTTTCGGAAACTCAACATCAGGTAAGCAGCGGCAAAATTCAACAAGTTTTCCTTCTCTGTGATTCAATTTCAACAAGTCATTTGCTTGCAAATCAATGAGCTTTAACTGTAGTTCAACTGGCACATCATCAAGGTTACAATCAAACGGATTCTGGAAAAGACGAATGTCACTCTCAGTTCTGTCAAGATCTGAAAAATCTCATCAAAAATGCTTCGTGAAGTCACGAATAGCTGTTTCCCCCCCCCCCCCCCCCCCCGGGAAATCGAGGTTGACGTCTTCGGCGATTGTAGTGCAATCTCTTGAAACAGTGAAAAGGAGAAAAGTTCCACAACGCTTTGCAGGTAAACGCCGTCTTGCCCGTTGAATCAGGAGTGATTTCTTCCAGGCAGTCTGCCGGATCCTGTCTTCACATGCTGGGATATGATGTCGACCAAAAACGACAGTTTTGACAGCCAGGTAGGATCTGACAGCTGTGGGTCAGCTCTATCTTTTTCAGTGAGGAAAACATCTATTCCGTATCGGAGCTTGTAAAAAGAAAACACGATTTTACCGGAGCTGAGCCACCTCACTGATGTGTGATAAGGCAAGTGACAAAATTCAGAATCAATTTTTTCAAGAAAATCCTGGAACTGGCAGTGATTGAGTGCATATCCCCGAATGAAGTTCACAGCAGAAACGATTGGTGTCAGTACACAAGAAATATCTAGGTCTTTCCCACAGATTGCTTGCTAACATATGATGCAGTGTATGAACAGAGTGCCAGGAATTTGCAATCTAAGTCCTGATATGCTCCATCAGACCCTTCCTCACAATATTTGTCTGTTAGTATGGCAAATCTGTCCCAGTCTGCTCGTTTGTAATTCCAGCGGGGCAAGGGCTTTTGCTCCTGTGGAACATACTCCATATTCATTACAAGCTTGATTGGTCTGTGGTCACTACCTGCTAATTGGTCCAGCACATGGCGATCGATTTTGTGGAGGATGTCTCCTGTGCAGAAAGCTAAGTCTGGAGTAGAAGTGGTAAGCCATCTTCTGGAGTAGAAGCTCTGTGTGTCATCCGCTTTGTTGAGTAGATGGAGATTTGAGTCTATTTCCCAGTCCTCCAATTCATCTCCTCTTTTGTCAGTATCTGGGTATCCCCATCTATCTGAACGGCTATTAAAGTCGCCGACAATAATGCAGTTTGTGTCAGTTATTTTCATAAATACACGATATGGCAACATAAAGCAAATGGTGGAAAGTTTAAACAGAGCGATAATACAGGCAGCCACTGAGTCCATTCCAAGAGGAGCAAGGAAAAATTACAAACCATACTGGACTGAAGAACTACAAAGTTTGGAGGACAAAGTTGAAGATGCCAGGAAGACAGCAGAGAGGGAACAAACAATTGAAGCGAACATCTCTCTCAAAGCCATCTCAGCAAAATATAAAAGAACAGTAAATCAAACAACAAGAGATTGTTGGAGGGAAAAAACAGAAAACCTGAATTTTGACAGGGATGGAAACAAACTATGGAAACTAGTGAAAGCCATGAACAATGAAGGACCTAGAAACAAACAAATAACAATTAAACAAGGAAATGCCTTGCTTACAGGAAAAAAGGCTGCAAATGCACTAATGGAACACTATGCAAATGCAAACCACATTGATATTACAACCGAACAGAAGAAAGCAATCAAAAACAAACAGATACATCATAGAAATACAGAGACAGCAGCAGACTATATGATGGCAAATCTAACAATGGAAGAAATGGAACAGGCAATGAATACCCTAAAAAAGAAGACATCACCAGGAAAGGATGGAATCACAAATGAATTGCTAATAGGACTAGGCACCAAGGCAAAGAAGAAACTACTAGCAGTCCTAAATAACAGCTGGAAGAGAGGAATAGTCCCACAGGCATGGAAGGAAGCTATACTAATACCAGTCCCAAAGAAAGGAAAAGACCTGGAAGAACCAAATGGCTATCGACCTATCAGTCTACTTAGCTGTGTAGGAAAATTAATGGAACGCATAATCAATGGCAGGCTAACATGGCATCTGGAAGAAAACAAACTCTTAACACCACACCAAGCAGGATTCAGAAAGTACAGATCCACTGAAGATCAAATAACCTATATAGCTCAGGAAATAGAGGATGCCTTCCAAGAGAAAAAGCACACACTAGCAGTCTGGATAGATTTAGAAAAAGCATTTGATAAAGTATGGAAGGAAGGACTGAAAGAAAAACTGCAAAAAATGCATGTTTGTGGAAAAATGTATAAATGGATCAGCCACTACCTTGAGAACAGAACTGCCAGGACAAAAGTACAAGGACAAACAAGCAAAATGATGCTGTTGGAACAAGGTGTCCCCCAAGGAGGAGTTCTTTCACCAACATTATTCCTAGCATATATAAATGACATCACGGAAAATTTCCCAGCCAGAGTACACACATCCTCCTTTGCAGATGACCTAGCCATATGGACATCTGAAGAATACATTAGTACAGCTAACAGCAGAATACAGCAAGCCTTATTAGCACTAGAGGACTGGTCAAAATCATGGCTAGTGAAGATAAGTGAGGAGAAAACAACATGCACAGTGTTCTCCCTCTCAAATAAAACTCAGCAACCTAAGCTAGTATTGAATGGAAAAATATTGCGCCATGAAGAAAATCCAAACTATCTAGGAGTCACCTTTGATCGTCGCCTGACATGGAAGACACAGGTTGAGAAAAATCGAACAAGAGCAAGGCAGAGAATGGCAATCATGAAAAAGCTTGCTGGTACAACGTGGGGAGCAGATGAGAAAGTTCTCAAGAAGTTATATACTGGGCGGGTGAGGCCAGTACTGGAATATGGCATTGCAGCTTGGGCAACAGCAGCTAAGTCAAACTTTAACAAAATAAGTAGAGTCCAAAACCAAGGAATGCGAATCATAACTGGAAGCCTGAAGACAACGCCTATTAATGAACTAGAAAAGATCACTTGTTTACAACCAATGCAGGATAGAAGAGATAGCAGAACCCAGCAACAAGCAGAAAAATTTAGAAGATTGACAGACCACCGTATGTATAAAAGGTTTAGTGGTTTTGGAAAGGGAAGACTGAAGCGTAGCAACTTTGTAGAAACTGCAAAACGAAAGATTAGGGCAGATCCTATACTTAACATATCAACAGTCAAACCCATTTACAATGCAGACAAGTTCCCAGCTTGGAGACAGCAGCAACTGCCTGAGATGATAGAAAATATTCCTGGTATTGAGAAAAAGAACACTCAGCATGAAACCGAAAGAAGAGAAATAACCCTAAACTACATAAAAGAACATTACCCAAGCAGCAATTGGACCCATGCATATACAGATGGATCAGCCAAAAATTCAATAGAGAATGGAGGAGGAGGAATTCTCCTAAATTTAAAAAATGGAGTGAAAAAAACACATTCAATGGCAACTGGAAAGTTTTCAAGTAACTTCAAAGCGGAGGTAGAGGCTCTGAAAACTGCAGCAGAAATGCTCTTGATGGAGGAAAATAAAGAGAAGCAAATAGCTATCTTCACAGATGCAAAGTCAGCTGTCTCAATACTGAAGAGCAATAATAGCACAGAAATAGCTGACCTAAGAGCAGCACTCCATGGTCTATGCCAGAAATCCAAAAAAGTTGTAATACAGTGGATCCCATCACATTGCAGTATACCTGGAAATGAAGAGGCTGACAGACTGGCAAAAGAGGGCGGACGACTACCACAGCCTGACATAGACATAACCTATAACGAGGCAAAGAGGTTGATAAAAAGCACCTATAGAACCAAATGGGAATCATAGCATCCAGGTCACCAGAAGGATGATGCATATTACAAACTCGACCGAAGAGAACAAGTAGCAATCTTCAGACTCCGCACAGGACATAACAGGCTGAAATATCACTTGTTCAATAAACTAAAGATAGGAGATACCGATGAATGCAATTGTGGAACTGGTAAAATGACAGCTAAACATTTACTGCAGGAGTGCCCAATATATGCAGAACAGAGAAAGATATTTTGGCCCACACCTGCTTCATTTGAGGACAAGCTCTATGGAGATATCAACAAGCTCAAGTTGACTGCAGCTTACTTTAACTACATTCAGGTTGACATTTAAAGGTGCATGAAGAAGTATTTAGACTGCAGCACTTCATACCACAGGTATGTCGGTTACAAAAGCTCCCCCAGAGGCATGAAATGGAATATTGCTTGGATAACAAATCCATTACGTGGAAAGTCCGAATCGAAAGCTCACTGTTTGGATGTCATCTGCAGACTGCATACTTCTGGTTTCCGGAAGAACAGTCTATGGTGAATGGAAGGCCCAATATACGGAAGTGAGGCTAACCAGCCATGTGCAGGACGTGACGATTCCTTGGGTGAGCCCAGTACCAGAGCGCTGTGTGTCGGCTCTGCAAGTATGGAAGCCTCCTTGGATGGCGGGGAATGCCCATGGTCTGCCCCTGCCTTCCCTTGAGGGCTGACCAGGATGTCTTTGGCTGTTCTATATGGGCCAGCTGGGATGGGGGATAACACCACAACAGTGAGAGCCAAACGTCCTAAGAAACCCCCGGGAAGGTTAACCCGGTCAACAAATGCCCGCAGAAGTCGGATGTGTCGGCCTAACGGCGCAAGAACGCAGCTCTGCTGTAAACAGGCACAACGCAATCACGTCCGAAAAAAAACTCCGGATGAACGAAGAAGAAGAAGAAGAAGACCCTTCCTCACTACAGCAATGTTTTTCCCCCATCAAGTGTAACACCTCGAAGCTGATTTTACTGAAAGTTATAGTCTTGCAAAACTTTTTGCACTTCCATGAAAATGTCGTTTCCAGTTGTTGTTCCATGCATGCTGCAAACGGATGCCAATTCTTCCGTTATCTAAAATAAATGAATGAACACGAAAAGTTGTGACGTTCTCGAGAGATCAGAAGACTCATCCAGCGCCAGAGAATACCACAACAAGTTCCTAGTTTTCTCGCGTATCTGTAGCACTATGTTCTATCCAATTTCGTTCGTTTTTCGCACAACTGAAATTACCGAAAGGCTGATAGTTTCAAACAAAACAGCTTTCTCAGGACACAAGTCATTTGCTTCTTCCATCATACATTCTTTGATGAAGTTGTCATCAGTAAACGGTTTTCCTCGTTCTGCCATCTTATTAACTATTTTGTAACGTGTACGAGTGACATATACATTTTTAGAAAACCTTCTCGTGAAGAGATTTCTTTGTAATTCTAAACCACGTTTCATGGACTCATATTTCTCAGAGCGTAACTTTCCAGAAAACTTTGAATATGTTGATACATTTTTTTTGTTTTGTAGTGACACCGAAGATTGTACTAATTCAAAACGGCAACACTTTCGGTGCATATTACGCAGTTGGTTTTCTGGTCCTTTGTTTCCACAAAGTACTTTACTCATTCCCCATTCTTAATTGAAAAGGCAACATCCGGCGTCTACTTTTCGTTTCTTAGTAGCCATAATAAAGGGTGAAGTACACGGGATCTGAAAATTAAAAAGACATTGAATTAGAAACATAATTAAAATCCTATTGAAACACAAGGAAAGCATAGGACTAATGGTCACTTGTGAAGCTAGGGCTCACCAAATATACATATAACGTTGATAGGTACCTTTGGTAATAGAATATATCTCATAATAAGGTTTGCAAAATATATAAACAGGGCAAGCCTAAATAAACAGCCTAGAGCAGAGTATTTCAACCGGGATTCCGCGAGTGGCAACCAGGGGTTCCGACGAAACAGACCGAAATCGCCTAAATGCAACATTTCTGCCAATCTGGTTTATTACATACAGTAGGATAGACACTTGGATCATCGCACATAGTTCCTTGAGCAACGTAAACATTTACGTAAGGATCTTCTCCAGCAGAAAGATTGAAAAACACTGGCCTAGTGACCGACTCGATTAACACCTTGACCGGGTAATTCTTCTGAGCTGGGGATAAAATTGTCATAATAACACGAGGCTTCTATGGCATTTTTTAGCTATGTTTGCTACTTTATTGCCTCTATTCACGCTTGTAATTTACTTAACTTTCACTGTCAAATAAAGAAATCCTTGTTACATACCTATAAAATGAAAGGCTGTCAAAAAGTAGTAAATATGTCTGTAGCATCGGACCTGTGTTGACAGCCGGACGCATCTGGGGGATGGAAAGATGTGCGTGTGTGTTGCCGTGGAAACCATGGTAACGTCAAAGTGTAGGTGGCGCTACCACGAGCTGGGGAGGGACTTCGGATGGCGCGAAATAAGCAAACATTACAATAAACAAGAAAATCTAGATACAATAATTTATAATTGAAAAATAGTAAATTTAAGACACATAGCAGCTAGGAGGTCTCTGCACGTGTGAAGATCTCCTATTATTCTAAATATAATATTTATATTTAAATTGTATCACAACGTCTCGTGTTCCATATGTTATATCAGGCAAGTTCGAGTACCGTCGACGGGCCGGGTGAAATGACGTCGCGGGCCGGATCCGGCCAGCGGGCCGTAGTTTGGTGACCCCTGCTGTAGACTATGGATACTCATGACATCTTGGGAAGATAATGTGATCGTTTCCCCTTGCCTTCCACATCCACATGCCCCAGGGGAATAAATTAGTATTTAATTGAGGGTTCCTTTCATTATTAATTACAACCATAAGTAATAGCTTGTAGGATTGTAAAAGTCATAACCGTTGCTATTGTTTCTATGCAGGTAAAGTCGATGTTCACACACACACGTGTCACAGCTATAATAGTGGGCATTTACTGCGTGTTGACTATCAGCGCTGTCCCAGTGTTCTACGTCAACAGACTAGGAATTACTTTCTCTTCAGCCAAAAACAAAAGCATATTGGGTCTTATCTTCGCAAAAGACCGAGAGAGTATAGAAGCTATAAACTTTGCTGTAAACAACGTCTTTGTCCAGTTTAGCGCATTTTCCATCATCGTTGTAGGCACTGTCATTCTGGTTGTGGAGCTACGGAGACAGGCATTATGGCGTGTGAAGTCGGCTGCACTACAAAAAGTTAACGGCTCCTTAATACGGGACCAGAAAGTTGTCAAGATGGTTGTGGCGATGTCATCGTTATATATTGCTTGTTTTACACCCATGGTTATATTAACTATAGCCATGATCGTGGAGCCAAGGTTTGCTATTGTTGGTGTTTACAATAATTTGTTTACTGTTGTAAATAGTATCGGCTTCAGCTGTGAATCCATAAACCCGGCTGTAAATATATTCATTTACTACTCGATGAGCAGCAAGTATAGAATCACTTTACAACGAATTATACTGAGCAGATGTTTGTGTTTTTTAAACAATAAATAAATAACATCATGATTTAAATTATGATTTACAGCGTATGTTTTAATTATCGATATTTATTTGATTTCTTATGTATGTGTCTAGGTATTAATTGTGATATTACTGTCATCTTCTGATTTCACTGTTAACGTCCATTAATACAAAGCCCCTCATTCAACTGCAAAGTTCTCGAGTTTCTGTTTCTCTGCCTGATTCTGCTGCATTGTCTACTAGAGAGTGATGGGGAGGGAGAGAGAGAGAGAGAGAGAGAGAGAGAGAGAGAGAGAGAGAGAGAGAGAGAGAGAGAGAGAGAGAGAGAGCTGTGCTGGTTTGTGATGTGCTTCCACACCTCCGCATACTCGCTTGCTCATTCTCAGTGACGGATTTGAACCGTTTTCCAGCAGCGCGCTTCTGAGTTCTATCTTTCTTAAGTAGTTTGTCTGGTTGCTCTTCTTCCTCTCTTCTTCTGCCAAATTATCCCTTATCGGGGCTTAGGCCTTCAAACAACCTACTCCAAGCCACCATGTCTTTAACTGTCTTCTACAGACCCTTAATGTGTTCCCAGTATTATACATCCCTGCCTGTAAATATCTTGTCCGTGTGTTTTTAAGTCTCTCGCTATTCCGTTTCTCTTGTGGGTTCCAGACAAGAGAGTGTCCAATTATAGTGTTCTCATGTTTTCTCAGTATGAGTCTTCTATCCTAATTCAGTGTCTTTTCTTTACCTCTTGTTCGCTGGAATTTGTGTAGTTCTTACCATGAGCTCTACATTGGTGACTCTATCATACCATTGTATCCCCACTATTCTACGTAGGTCTTCTTCTTCTTCTTCTTCTTCTTCTTCTTCAGCGTTCCGAGCCATTGAGGTTCTTTGCTGCAAATACAATCCGTTTCCATTCGTCTCTCTGGTGGACCTTCTCTTGCCAGTCGTTGATTCCAAGTGCTTGTAGGTCTGTACATGTATTATCTCTCCACCGCCTTCTTGGTCTACCTCGGGGTCTACGGTCATTTATTTCTTGAGTGTAAGCGAGTTTTGTTTCCCTATTATCTTCCATTCTTTCTATATGCCCCAGCCATTGTAGTCTATTAGCCTTCATGATACCAGTGATTAGCGGGGACTTAAACAGATCATAAATGTCTTTGTTACTTCTTCTTTTCCACTCTCCACTTTGTGTATCCCTAATGGGTCCAAAGATGCGTCTTAAAATTTTGTTCTCAAAGGTTTGTAACAAGGCTTCGTCTCCTTTCGTTGTACTCCAGGTTTCAGAGCCATACAGCACAACTGGTCTGATCAGTGTTTTGTATATTGTGATTTTGGTGTTACGAGATAGCGCCTTTGATTTTAGTAGATGTTGTAGTGCATAGTATATTCTACGTAGGTACCAGTTAATAAACATTTTTTAGTTTATTAGTAACTGTTTTGATAGTTTTCTATGTTTCTGATCTATACAGTAGTACCGATTTAACATTGGAGTTAAGAATTCTAAGTAATTATTCCTTTGACTCTCATAAATTTTCTAATGCGATGCAAGCTTTTTCTGTAGTTTGTATTCTTAGTTTACGAGAGGGCTTCACATGAAAAATCTTAAAGTTTAGCGTGCGTGCGTGTGTGTGTGTGTGTGTGTGTGTGTGTCTGCCTGTCTGTCTGTGTGTGTGTCTGTCTGTCTGTCTGTCTGTGTGTCTGTGTCTGTGTCTGTGTGTGTGTGCGTGTGTGCGTGTGTGTGTGTGTGTGTGTGTTTGTGTGTGTGTGTGTATTTGTGTGTGTGTGTTTGTGTGTGTGTGTGTGTGTGTGTGTGTGAATATGTTCTGAAAAACAAACAAACAAACAAAGAACACGTGTATTATTTTTCGATGTAGTGACCACTGCGTCCAATGGAAGACCTCCAGGTAAAGAGCTTGGATTCCTGTAGTAAGCAACATTGTCTTGGTGGCGTGTGTAACCATTCACGCAACCCGTGATCTCTTCACCTGACAGAAATGTCGTTCCACCCAATGACTCTTTTAGGTGTTCAAATCGGTAGATATCACTTGGGGTTAGGTCTCGTGAGTATGGGGGATGTGTTACATACCGAAAGTTGAGGTCTTCGATGGCTTTAACCCTTGCACGGGAAGTATGGGGTCGAGGAATGTCATGTTGAATAATTACAATATAGCTCAGAAATCCGCTTGATTTGGATTTGATTGTGGATTGAAGATGATTCCCGAGATGCTATGATTGGTGACAATTTTCAATCTTGACAAGCAGTGCTGTAAAATAACGCCTAGTTCATCCCAAAATAACATAACACTCACTGCAGATGCTGCGTCAGAAAATGCTTTGGTTTCTGTGAGAAGGGATGGCGCCATTCATTTCTCGCTCTCTTCATTTCCTGTTCATTGTAGTGAACCCAGCTTGTATCTTGAGTAACAATTCTTGATAGGAAACCATCACCTTCGGCTTCAAAGCACTGCAAAAGTTCTTGACAAGCGACAGTGCATTGTTGTTTCAATTCTGGAGTAAGCTGCCGTGGCACCCACTTTGCAGACACTTTGCCTTACTGTAGCACATCTAGATGATGTGCTGAACCTTGATGATGTCAAGATGTGCGGCAATGACAATCACAGTCCATTGGCGATTTCCCTGTACGAGGCCTTCAACTGCTGCAATCGACGGTGGGTCACCACTCGGTGTGCCTGACCCGTCGTGAATAGTCTGTCCCAGAAGTTGCGCGGTTTTGAAACTTCCTACTCCACTCCTGGACATGCTGGATTAGCAGGCATGTATCACCATACTGGACCTTCATTCGCCGATGAATTGCTATAGGTGTCCCTCCTTCACTGATTATAAAAGAACCTTTAACAGAACGCTGCTCCTTTTTGGTGCATATGTAACGTTGGGCGGCCATCTTTAGACTGTTCTTATGACGTCACCGCGTTCGTCTGCACTGTGATTTAACATGCTTAACACTCGTGACATCCTTAACAACAATATTGACAGGCTTCAGGACAATGGCAAGGTTGGTGTAACCACTTTTATAGTTTTCAGTTGAAGCCCACTCGTATTATAACTATCTGTTCCCACATCTGTTCCCTACTAGGTGTATGCTTCTGCCTATTGAATTGAGGTTTCACCAAGCGAAATCTGGTTGTCAGTTGCTTTGTTTAAATATAAACATAATTGTTTTTCGTAAGTGCATTTTATACCTAACCGTTGTGACCTATGATCCATTGTGATTAGTGTATCCTTCATTTGATTTGTGTATCAGGGGTGCATCGTCGACGGTGAAGTCAAATTCACCAAGTTGCATTGTTAGAGTCCATTGCATTCTATTTATGACTGTAGTTATTGATGTCTTTATACCCCAGTCTATACTCATTAACAATAATAATGGTACAAAAATCATCACTGTCGTACTCCTGTTTTTATTTCCTATGAATCTGCCAGTGTTCCCTCACAGAGAAATCTACATGTCATATCTGCATATGTTGCCCGTATTAAGTTAACGATTTTCTGTGGGATACCACATTGCACCCAAAGGGATTCCATGACAATGCTGTCAAAGGCCTTTTAATAATCCACATACCCAAAATAACGTGGCGAATGCAGTCCAATACTTTGCTATATTATTATGCGTAATGTGGCTATTTGATCAGTGCAGGGTCGGTTTGATCGGAAACCTACCTGTTCATGCATTAGTTGCCTGTCAATGGCACCTCTTAATCTCGTCAGAATGATCCCGTTTAATAGTTTCCTAGGTATTGACAATAGCATTGTTTATATAATTTTCACACCTCTAAATGTCTCCTTTTTTATAACTTCTGCCCAGCCTGCTGGCATTTCTTCAGTCTCTCAGACTCTACTAAGTAATGTCTTCCTTTAATCTCATCTCATCTCATCTCATGTCATCACATCTCATCTCATCTCATCTCATCTCATTATGTTCCTCGTGTATCTTACGGTGTCGAGGTGAAGTATAAACAGCGGGAGAGTGCCCGCTGATGGGCTTCATGTATCGATATTCCAATGGACTCTGTTATTCCCTGCTTCCATCGTTTACGTGGTCGGCCTCTTCCTCTGCTACCCTCTAGTCCGTACATCATTGCTTGTTGTGGTATACTGTTAATTGGTAACCTACTTGCATGGCCAATCCATTTGACCTTCTAATAAAATCTAGTGCAGCTATAACTCCCCCCCCCCCCTACCCTTCCTTTCACTGCCCTCATATTCACTCAATGAATGCACACACTCTCTCCGAGTCTTTCCAGCTTCTGTACCAGCAGTTTTGTGTTAGTCTATTCTTTAACATTTGGGGCAACTGATATATCGATGTACATATTCCGCCTTTTTTCTGGGGAACTGGTCGTTTTCTGTGACCTAAGACGTAGGCTGTTTACGTTTTTAGTTTTGGATAGGTTCTACTATCACTGGCCTTTCACGGGAAATCCTGGGTGAATACTCTGATTCTCCCTGGTACGCCCAATACTCGCCTGTTAGCCAGATGTTTGTAATACATGAAATTCTTTAGGTCGATGGCCGACAACCTATAGTATGTCAACATTTGTTTGCCTTCATTCACGATCAATTATTTTGAAAACTGTCTGTTGCATCGTTATGAAATTTTTCTAGCCGTCTTATATTTACCCCCACCCAAGGAATATGTCTTTGATAGGTCCAAAAACAACTTAAATCATTGAAAGCGGCAACATTCCTTTGATGTTTTGCTGAACAACTAGTGATTTCTTGCTAACAAAGTTATTTTTACGGTAATGGGAGACCTGCAAATTCTAATGACACACAAAGGCGTATCCGGATTCATATGGGAGTGGGTGCAATGAAAGAACTAGCTTAAAATCGACAGGGTTGGCTGCATTGCACCGGGTTTTTATCCCTTATGGCTCAGTTTCTTTCCGCAGCGCGGAAAGCGTCGCACAAAGCACGAACTCCGTAGCTCCAGCGACGAACCTCGGGAGTCTCCGAAAAAAAAGCACTCGTGAAATGCACCCGGAATCGAACATACAACCTTCGGAGCCCCAGTCAGACGGCTTGACCACTTCACCACGGAGAATCCCGAGAGGGGTGCAATGTGTAATATTAGTAAAGACAGAGAATTTACAGAGGCACGGGGTAAATAATTTCTAAATTAATAGGAAAGTAGAAGGAATATATTTCTTACCGTATTTTTCAATTCCTTCTTGTTTCTTCAGCTGATGCTGATGGTGTAATGTTTAGGGCCTGCAATTCGTCTAAATAGTTGGAGCAAAACATCCCAGTAAGTGTGTACGTAGATTAAGGTCTGCGATCTGCTCATACCTTAATCTGTGTCGGACGATTCCAGTAGGTTGATGATTGCTCTCGGTTGCATAAAATTCAATCCATCCTTTCTCCAATAGCCCTCTTCCTCGTTCAACACATGGTCCTGACGTTTTTTCCAGTAACTTTTATCAATATTTAATAGCGCGGACAGACAGACAGACAGATAGACAGACAGACAGACAGACAGACAGAAAGGTAGGTAGGTAGGTAGGCAAAAAGGTAGGAGGGTGGGTGGGTGGGTGGATGGCTGGCTGACTGGCTGACTGGGTGGGTGGGTGGGTCGGTCGGTCGGTGGGTCGATCGGTGGGCCGGTCGGTCGGTCGGTCGGTGAGTGGGTGGGTGGGTGAGTCGACCGGCAGGCAGGCAGGGAGGCAGGCAGGCAGACAGAGAGACAGATAGATAGATAGATAGATAGATAGATAGATAGATAGATAGATAGATAGATAGATAGATAGATAGATAGATAGATAGATAGATAGATAGATAGATAGATAGATAGATAGATAGATAGATAGATAGATAGATAGATAGATAGATAGATAGATAGATAGATAGATAGATAGATAGATAGATAGATAGATAGATAGATAGATAGATAGATAGATAGATAGATAGATAGATAGATAGATAGATAGATAGATAGATAGATAGATAGATAGATAGATAGATAGATAGATAGATAGATAGATAGATAGATAGATAGATAGATAGATAGATAGATAGATAGATAGATAGATAGATAGATAGATAGATAGATAGATAGATAGATAGATAGATAGATAGATAGATAGATAGATAGATAGATAGATAGATAGATAGATAGATAGATAGATAGATAGATAGATAGATAGATAGATAGATAGATAGATAGATAGATAGATAGATAGATAGATAGATAGATAGATAGATAGATAGATAGATAGATAGATAGATAGATAGATAGATAGATAGATAGATAGATAGATAGATAGATAGATAGATAGATAGATAGATAGATAGATAGATAGATAGATAGATAGATAGATAGATAGATAGATAGATAGATAGATAGATAGATAGATAGATAGATAGATAGATAGATAGATAGATAGATAGATAGATAGATAGATAGATAGATAGATAGATAGATAGATAGATAGATAGATAGATAGATAGATAGATAGATAGATAGATAGATAGATAGATAGATAGATAGATAGATAGATAGGACACCCGCCAGAAGCCGGGCCTTGTCAGCTAGTTTATTTATATAATCACGTTTCATGAAAGAACCCCCATTTGGAGACACCTCTGAATCTTCGCGTTGTTTGTTTCAAAACGGAAATCACGTGAAAATTTAAAAAATGCGGGGACGTGTCTTGATGAAGCTGTAATACTGTTAAAATAATGGACGTAATCTCTAATTCGTAATTTATATACCCCATATAATGAAACTTTGAAATCTGCTGTAAAATCTCCAGAACAAAAATTTTTTTGTTGGTTGGACATAATGATAAGGTTATATACTAAATCTCATCATTTTCCCTCAGTTGGTTACTGAGATATTGAATTTTATATTGAGGCAACAAAAAAACAAAAAACACACACTATAACACACTGTCGCGACATGTGTGACACGCGGAAATATTTTTAATGGCACGCCGTGCGAACTGAAATACAGAATATGATCGCATAAATATTAATTTTTTAACTAAACTGAGGCATACACTCTTGATAAAGTTATTCATGTGTCCACATTCCTTCAACACGAAAGTTAGTAGATATTAGAGATAATAATGTGTCATATGATGCAAACTAGAGGTAATAATGTGTGATATGGTGCAAGCTAACTGAGTGTGTTTGGGGCAACAATGGCAGACCTTGGCGAAGTACTGTTTATGTTACATTGTTACCCTCTCTACGGACCATCCCCACCACCAACTGTATAGTTCTCTCGGCTGTCATATATTCATGCCAGTGTTATGCCACCGCCAACTGTATAGTTCTCTCGGCTGTCATATATTCATGCCAGTGTTATGCCACCGCCAACTGTATAGTTCTCTCGACTGTCATATATGGGTGCCAGTGTTATGCCACCGCCAACTGCATAGATCGCTCGGCTGTCATATATTCATACCAGTGTTATGCCACCGCCAACTGTATAGTTCTCTCAGCTGTCATATATTCATGCCAGTATTATGCCACCGCAAACTATAGTTCTCTCGGCTGTCATATATTCACGCCAGTGTTATGCCACCGCCAACTGTATAGTTCTCTCGGCTGTCATATATTCATGCCAGTGTTATGCCGCCGCTAACTGTATAGTTCTCTCAGCTGTCATATATTCACGCCAGTGTTATGCCACCGCCAGCTGTATAGTTCTCTCGGCTGTCATATATTCATGCCAGTATTATGCCACCGCCAACTGTTTAGTTCTCTCGGCTGTCATATATTCATGCCAGTGTGATGCCACCGCCAACTGTATAGTTCTCTCGGCTGTCATATTTTCACGTCAGTGTTATCCCACCGCCAACTGTATAGTTCTCTCGGCTGTCATATATTCATGCCAGTGTGATGCAACCGCCAACTGTATAGTTCTCTCGGCTGTCAGATATTCACGCCAGTGTTATTTCACCGCCAACTGTATAGTTCTCTCGGCTGTCATATTTTCACGCCAGTGTTATGCAACCGCCAACTGTATAGTTCTCTCGGCTGTCATATAATCATGCCAGTATTATGCCACCGCCAACTGTATCGTTCTCTCGGCTGTCATATATTCATGCCAGAGTTATGTCACCGCTAACTGTATAGTTGTCTCAGCTGTCATATATTCACGCCAGTGTGATGCCACCGCCAATTGTATAGTTCTCTCGGCTGTCATATATTCATGCCAGTATTATGCCACCGCCAACTGTATAGTTCTCTCAGCTGTCATATATTCATGCCAGTATTATGCCACCGCGAACTATAGTTCTCTCGGCTGTCATATATTCATGCCAGTGTGATGCCACCGCCAATTGTATAGTTCTCTCGGCTGTCATATATTCATGCCAGTGTGATGCCACCGCCAACTGTATAGTTCTCTCGGCTGTCATATATTCATGCCAGTGTGATGCAACCGCCAACTGTATAGTTCTCTCGGCTGTCAGATATTCACGCCAGTGTTATTTCACCGCCAACTGTATAGTTCTCTCGGCTGTCATATTTTCACGCCAGTGTTATGCAACCGCCAACTGTATAGTTCTCTCGGCTGTCATATAATCATGCCAGTATTATGCCACCGCCAACTGTATCGTTCTCTCGGCTGTCATATATTCATGCCAGAGTTATGTCACCGCTAACTGTATAGTTGTCTCAGCTGTCATATATTCACGCCAGTGTTGTGCCACCGCCAACTGTATAGTTCTCTCAGCTGTCATATATTCATGCCAGTATTATGCCACCGCGAACTATAGTTCTCTCAGCTGTCATATATTCATGCCAGTGTGATGCCACCGCCAATTGTATAGTTCTCTCGGCTGTCATATTTTCACGCCAGTGTTATGCCACCGCCAACTGTATAGTTCTCTCTGCTGTCATATATTCATGCCAGTGTTATGCCACTGCCAACACAGCAAACATCATGGTGTTGCATGCAATAGTGCGCTGTTTACATGTTTTATTCTGTTTTAACAGCCGGCTCCGAGGCGAAGGTTTTACGAACGCAGTTCGTGATCCCGCATATCCTCGTTCGAAACACAGCTGCGGTCGATATGGCAGCAGACAACTTTGCGTTGTTTTTTATAACGAAGTGTTATGTCGGTGGTTCGGACAGCAATTGCAAATTTCTGAACGTAAAATTGCGAAGATGCTGGAGTTGACTACAACGTCCTGTAAAGGATATGCAACTAACTGATTAACTAACTATTTTAAGAAAATGCAAATAAGAACATTTTATTAAAACATTTTTAAATAATAGATTCATAACTGAAATATTGGAAAACACAATATTTGGTGTTTATATAAAATATACAATGATCAACATGGCAAAAAGTATTTATCTAATGCATCAGAAAACATGTTAATACAAGCTCAAGATCAAATTACTTTTTTCTATGCTTGTTCTGTATAGCGAATAATGGTGGACTTTGGTTGTCACGTCGAGTGACTTTGCAACATTACTTTGTCACGTCACTAGAATAAAGGATACTGATTTTTTGTCTTAGGTGATACTCCCCCCCCCCCCCCACACACACACACACTCAGAACGGGGTATATGTATATTCTCTAAATGTATCTACACGTTCCCATAAAGCCTGAGGAAGGAAGATCTAGCTTCTCATTTGAAGTTGAACTGGGGGTTGACAAAAAATTGTGGCCGTGCATTGTTGTCTTCCAAAGAAGCCCACACTGCGACAGTACCGCCTAACTTGCCATAAACCCAAGCACTTATTGAGCCAAGTTCTAGAACGAATCATGTCTCGCTGTTGCAATGACTATACTGATAGAACCCGAGGCTTTGCTCTGCAGTCAGCGTGTATTTAAAGAGAGACCAGCATTGGAAACAGCTAAAGAATCAAGGGCTGGAGAGAAATCAGTTGTTGTAGAGAACATAACTAAACTAAACATCTAAACATGCGACAGTGTCATCTGACTGTCTGAGCCCTTTCCTGTCACTAATGGAGTGAAACAAGGATGTGTCCTGGCACCAACACTGTTTCAGCTATGTTGACGGATGCCTTCGAGAACAACGACATTGGAATAGACATCAACTACCGCATGGATGGAAAGTTATTCAATCTCAGAAGGCTGAAAGATAAAACCAAAATTGACAGCGACACCGTCAGAGAGCTCCTGTTTGCTGATGATTGCGCTCTATACGCCAACTCAGAGGAGGACATGCAACATAATGTTTCAGCTTTCTCACATGCCTGTGCCAACTTAGAGCTCAATATCAATTTGGATAAGACTGTAGTTATGTACCAGCCAGCTCCAAGGAATAATCACACTGTGCCGAATATCAAAGTGAATGGTGATAGTCTAAGTGTTGTGGACAAATTCACCTGTCTTGGCAGCACTGTGTCACAAGTTGCCACAATTGATGATGAAGTGAATGCAAGAATCTCCAAGGCCAGCGCGGCCTTTGGCAGACTGTACAAGAATGTATGGGACAGAAATGGAATAAGCCTGCGAACAAAGCTGAAAGTCTACAAAGCAGTTGTATTATCCACACTGCTATATGATTGTGAAACCTGGACTGTTTATCAGCGACACGCTAGGAAATTAAACCACTTCCACACAGTCTGCCTTAGGAAGTTACTGAAGATTAAATGGCAAGACAAGATCCCAGACACTGAAGTCTTAGAAAGAGCGTCCATGCCCAGTATCCACACTATACTAACGAAGAATCAGATTCCCTGGGCTGGTCACTTGACTCGCATGCCAGATCACAGGCTCCCTAAACGAATTTTTTACGGCGAGTTGCGTTGTGGTAAACGCTCCCAAGGTGGCCAGAGGAAACGCTTTAAAGACACTCTGAAAATTTCACTGAATGCTTTTGGAATTCATCATGACACCTGGGAGACTGCAGTCAGAGACCGAAATTCGTGGCGTGCATCATTACGCGATGGTGCGGTCACGTGTGAGGCAACCAGGACTGCAAGAGCTGTGAAGAAAAGACAGAATTGAAAAACCACTGCAGAAAATCCTCCTCCAGAAACGTCAAGTATTCTTTGTCCACATTATCAAAGAACATTTCGAGCCAAAATAGGCCTTATCAGCCATCTTAGAACTCACGGCTCCATACTTTCAACCCCACTGGATGAAATGAATGGTCATCATCATTCTTGATGGACAAACAACATAACACAGGCGTATAGATGGCCAGCCTTTTCCAATGTTTGTGGTCTTCCGTTCACGCTCACGAGATTATCATTAATTGCCAATTCTCAACTACACTATCGCTCCCGCCCAACAACTTCATTGCATTTTCAAAACTCGGAGAATAACAGTTATCCGTCTGATGAACTCCAGCGAATGAATTTCATTTGGAAAATCAGTACCACGTGTTCAACAACATAATATCTCACCTTGTATATTTAAATTGTAGATACATATTTTACTTCAGAATCATCTCTACATTGTTACGGGGAGCAAGGTTCTAAAGCCAGTCGGTGACAGGTGTTCATATGTTGAATAATGTGCATGTGTTAAAATATTGAATTGGCAGGGAATAGGCAGGCTGCAAACATATGGCGTTTTTGCAAGCTTTAATATGTAGTATACGACGTTCGTCTTTACCTCCAGACTTTTGTCGATATACATACATGAAGAAAATGCATACGTACATACAAATATGCATACATACATGCAAAGACAGACAGACAGACAGACAGACAGACAGACAGACAGACAGACAGACAGACAGACAGACAGACAGACAGGCAGGCAGGCAGGCAGACAGGCAGGCAGACAGACAGACAGACATCTACGCATCAAGGCACACACGCACGCACATACACGCACGCATCCACACACACGCACTGCCGCACGCACAACCATACACACATGTACACATACATACACACATACACACATCCACATATACCTACCTATCTACCTACCTACCTACCTACCTACTTACTTACTTACCTACCTACCTACCTACTTACCTACCTACCTACCTACCTACCCACGTGTGCACACACACACACACACGCACGCCAAGGACGCACGTTGTAGATTAGTCTTGTGAGCAGCTGATATAGATTCGCTGTTGTATCTTTCATGCGCTCGCTCGCTTTGAACTCCAGCGTAGTTCATACACACAACTTGTATTAGTGCTGGACTGAGTTTTCAAGGAATAGCTTTCCCTATTAACAATGTCCCTCGCCATAAGGCGAACCAACCCCAACGTCAGCAGTATTTGTAATTTACGATCTCTTTATATAGCCACTTTCTATGTCGCCGAAATATATCGTCTCTTAGACATCTTAACGATTCTGTTAAGAATCACTTTTCAAACGATTAGAATGAATTTACAGCTATAAATGTTAACGATAAACGTAGGTTTGTAGAAGGCAGTGATGTTAACACATCTAGAAGGTAATATAAAACAAATGAAGAAGGTAATGATATAACTTATGTAGAAGGTAATTGAGACATGGTGCGCTTCCTTGTGTTCTCAAAGTACCACATAACGTGTCAGAATTAAGGAGGATGATATGTGAAAACAATGTGCGTTATCAGTTCTAACAATACTGGGTTGCAACCTGACGAAACGCTCTGATGGGTGGAAAGGTGCAACAATTCCACCTTTTAACACTACAAGCCGGACCATTACCGCTATGACACGATCATAACAGTGGTCAAGATAACACTGTCCTGGCAAGCAATTTATGTTCTTTAAACTGAATGGTTGACATGGTGGCGACCTCTAATCAACTCGCAAATATTGCCGGACAATTTAGTTACTACTGTAAAACACCTTATTTAAGCAACATCCAAGAAGATTACGGACGTCCGACCACAGCAGAGCAATATGTCACAGCAAGACGGAAATCTACCGGTACTGCGTCGATCACCACGCCTTCAAAGAGTGTCCGCTGGCCAAGCTGGACACTGACTTCTGAGCGCCTAACAGCAAGACAAAGTGCGCCAACTGCCTAGGCAAGTATGCAGCAAGATACTTGGGCTGCTCGTACCTCCAAAATCACCGAGACGTTCTAAAGATCGCCAATACCACAAACACACCGTACAAGGAAGCAAGTCGAAGGTACGAGACAGCCACGGGTATATCACAAGCTGAAAGAGAACAACTGCAAAACCAGATAGACGAGCTGAAGAAGCAAGTAGAGGCACTGCTGACGCCGAATCCGACCAGTGACAATGAGAAACTGCTGGCTGAAATAAAGGAGATCCATCAAAACATCAGGCAAGAAGTGGAACAAATGGCACCAATAAAGAAGGAGAGCGAAGAAATCCTACAAACCATTAAATCAGAGCGAGAACTACAGAAAGCTGAAAGGGAACTTTTCCAAAACAAACCAACAGAAGCCATACAAGAAACCACAGAGAAACCGCAAGATGAAAACCAAGATACCGAGCCTGAACCACAAGCTAAAGCCAGCAGCCCAACCACGACGCCCAAGAGGGAACCACTATTCCGTCGGATCTCTGAAAGAGGCACAGAATGCCCACTTCCACCTACCCTGGTGAAGTGCCAAGAAACGGCTAGCAGTGAGGAACTCCAGCGCAAGGAATTCAGTAGGCGCTGGGACGAAAAAGAAAAGAAGGAGCCCAAGAAATTCAGGGGGAAACCGATGGAATACCCAGTCTTACACTTTGACTGTGAGACCGACTTCGAGATGACGGTAAAACCGTCCCATGGCTGACCACGGAGGAAAAAATCTTAAGGCAGCAGATACTCAAACGCGACAGTGAAAACAGGTGCAAGGAGGAAAATTAAAACATCGAAAAGCTCCTACAGAAAATCACAAAAAAGGAGGAAAAATACCAAATAAAAAGTCATTTTTAGGACTGCAACCAGTCAAGCCAGACGAACCAGCAGCCGTCACTAACAAAAGACACCACCAGAGGAGACGGGCACAAAATACAGCCGCCACCAATCCCATAGCTGACGTCACAGACACAAAAGCCGATAAAATCAGTCTGGATAAGGACCAACTCGTAAGAGCGCATAAGACAAGAATCAGGGTGACTAAACCCACAAAAACCACAGACCTCAACAATAAGCAAAGCTGAAAGAAGCAGGTTGAACGAGGCCGAATTTGGAATTTTTGTTTTTGAACCACGCAAGCAAGCGATTATGGACGTGGAGGAGTCTTGACAGTAGGTTTAGAAAATATATTTATAGCATCCTGACTAGCAGAAGGTTGCGAAATGCGTTAGATGTCGCAAAAACCGTTCCAAATGCAGACTGTTACAGTAGTCACAGATTGATTATAGGCACATTATAAAAGTAAACAGATTGATTATAGGCACATTAAAAGTAAAATAAAAGATCACGTATACACCCACCAGAAAACATTACATTTGATATGTGTACACTGAAAAATGACAAGGAAAAAATGGCACGGGATTACAATTCAAATTTAACATAGAAGTCAAGAACATATTTGATATTTTATCTGATCTAGGTATCTTATTTCAAGATGTGGATGAACTATGGGGAATGTTGACGAATTCAACCGTTTGGCTGCAGAAACAACTATCCAAAAATTAAAGAAAATTGGTCTTAAGAAATGGATGGCTGGAGAAACTTTACAACAAACTGAAACAAGAAGACAAAACAATAAAATCCTGACAAATATGAGTAGATGCACAGAAAAATCATAACGTTATGTAAAGAGGCAAAAGAAGCAATTGTGGCGTTTTCTTTGATAGAAGAGAGAGAACCCCTCGTGTAATAGAGAAGACACTTAGACTAGCCTACTGCCATGTAGCGCAAGGGATGACCATTGAGCCTTTCAATCTTATGCAGGCGAAAGTCATAACCACTGAAACCGAACCTGCACAACACGACACGAAGATGGTTTTTTTCATAGTCTACTTTACTACGACTCTACACTTGACACGTCGATAACACAACCAGTTGCTCCACAGAAAAGTCACAAATATAAGTAACAATATCTACACATTCTATTCTACAAGAGAGGCGTAATTTTAGCCGTGCTCTAGTCACAAGAACTATGTCCGAAGTTTACGCTAGCTCGAGTCCAACTGATCTACTGTGACGTTTTGCGCTTGCACCAAAACGTCTTGCGCACTTTTCATGCTTTTGTAACCAATACCGTGCAAAGTGTGTCTTACAATCCTCTCGCTTTTCACGTCTTATCACAGGACTGTGCAAGACTCTAAGCTACCTGTACTCAATAACCCATAGCCTGACCCAGGTCTATGGCATTCACCCCCTCCACATTTAAAAAAAATATGAAATAAATGTGAAGCCATTTTTCCCCCAATTCCTATCATCTATACTGTATTGTCTTACTTCTTAAACCTCATTAAATTTTCTTCAATATTATTATAAATATTCTATACCAATCACTCAACCTTTAAATTAGTCATATTACTTGTGGCAACATAAGTTCTAAGTTCATTATCATGGAACTTTGTAGAGTAAAGCCTCCATTCCACATTTCTGCTATATCACTTAACATATAGCATATCGTCGGTTTGTTGCGTCACTGGTGGTCATATAACATTTGACCATTTATATGTCATTATCCAACTTTCCTTGTTAACCAACTCGCCATAAGTCTGCATAGACTTTGTTTTGTGAATTGCCTTTTATAACCATGGTCTTCATAAGCATAGCATAATCGACATACTTATAGATATACGTTGCAATGATCTATAGCCTTTGTACTATTTCAGGACTATCACACAAAACTTTTAAACAAATATTTATGTCGGACACGCCCTTCCTATCTACCCCTATGTAGATGACGTGTAGCCACAGCCTATGGGAGGGCTGCGGACTAACATTGCTTTTGTGTTTTCAAAGGTCACCTGGGCCTCCCCATAGCCGTTCCTCATTTATCATAAAGATAAGCATCCCCTAACCTATCTAGGCTATTACGCCCGAATGAGGATACGTGTGTGTCATGACAGTACATTGCTCTCACGATCACATAAGCATTGTAACATATCATTTGCCTTATTATTTGTTCCTTGACCCATGTTTTTAGTCGCATCTGGCGTCGTTGATTCAAACCATAGCATATGTGGTTGATGTTACGAACATTTTCTACCTCTTTACTTCTCTGACCGCTTTTTCCAAACCTGGGCATATCATTCTGCTCAAGATGTGGTGGTTTTGACGTTCCCGTCACATACTAATCTATTTGTTTTGTTCCTTTCTTGAAATAAAAAATTACTATTTTATGAAACCAAACTTCTTATGGTGTCTAACTTTAATACATAACTGTAAACTACAACTAATAGTTAACAGTTGTAACAGTTTTACTTTCTCTATGATGTCTATTTGTCACGGAATTACTGGAAGTAGTCGACCAAAATGATGAAAGGCCAGAGACAGTCGGTCTAGGCCGCTGCAACTTTTTGTTATTGGGGAGGTTTCATCAGATTAAACACGTCCGGCATTCTCTGTGTGCAGGGGCAATATGTCTCGTATCAAAATGGAATAAGTCGGCATTTTGTTTACCCGATCTGAAAAATGAAACGAAGGAGAGTTTCTTTGAATCTATATTCTGGACAAGGGGGTGACGTCATTCAGACACAGTTTTAAAACAGTCGGGACAAACACCTTTGGCGGGAGTCGACCAAATGTTGTAAGGCAACAAGGACGTGTTTGATGTTCCTGTTCTGATTATGGAAAGAGACCACGGTGTCTTATGTTGATTTACATCGGCAGACATTTGTCCATTGTGTGATTTAGTGGTCTCGATTTCAGACGGGAATAAATATATGGTATTTAATTAAATAGACCCAAATTGGATGATTCTTAGGAGTCGAGCGTAGTAATGTGCGTTGTGAGAACTTATTATAGGAGCGTCGGCCGCAGCGGGCTGATGCGTAGCTTAAATTAGGTCGAGTGATATATCATTTCACTCGGGAAGGGTAAAACTAATGCCGTGGGATGATATTCAGTGAGATTGAGAGTGGTTGGGGGGGGGGAGGGGTGGGATAAAGGAAATGTCAAATGGTAGGATCTTCCAGTAGGGTATCTACTGGGTTTGTGCGCTTTGCCTTTAGTTTTTCCTTGTCTTACCATGACTCAGACCGATGTGGTAAGCTCCTCTGCCTTATGCCAGAGTTTAGTTCTCTGTTAAATATCTGAGTGCGGCCGTCGGCCTACACTCACCTAATAAAGGTCGGAATCGGGTTGCTCTCATCGGGTGTTCTCTCTTCAACAGGTTCCACTGTTTTCCAAAAAAAAAGCTAACAGACAAGTCATAGAAGAAGATTATGGCTCGATCACTGAAGACAGATTTTACTCAGCGGCCTTTGCACTGGGCCAATAACCCAGAGGGAGGGCAAGAGCCTGGCCTCTGCTGAGCAGGAACCGACGATCATCTAAGAGTGATTCCTCCGTGGTAGTTCTCATCATATTAGAGTGAAGATACTTACAATACCACCAGTAACAGGGACAATACTATTTATAGAGATAAATTAACAATTAACACTGCGCTTTCCAAATGGTGAATTCCTGCGTGAAATTAATAATTAACATTATGTTTTCCAAATGGTGAATTCCTGTGAGAAATTAACAATTAACAATTTGTTTCAAAGTGACAGTAAACATTTATTTACTGTACACGGGTTATCAGATCACATAACCTTTAGTGACATATTAGTTACACTGTGTGTGTCGGATTCATTATCAGTATTGGGCTACATCCACAATTGGTGACCAGGCATCTGGACTATCCAAGAGTCACTGGAGGAAGTCGACACCTGGCCGGAGAGACACATCATTT
>OY992894.1:73973236-73988000 GCA_963921405.1 Cepaea hortensis | reverse complement strand
AAATTGAGTTGGCCAAACTGGCACAAAAACAATATTAGTATGATCATTGTTTTGTTATTTGGTTGATAGACGCTAGTTGGATATTTAAATATTGAGCACAACCAACTACTGGCAACGCTGATCGCACTCTGGTATGAAACTAAGGCCTATCCACGTCAATGTGTAAGCACTAGACTCGAGTTTCGCTCTCATTTGAGCTCTTCAGTAGTGCATATCCTTGACCGTACCCGGAAACAAACCCCGGATCACTGGCGCGTGAAGTGGGTGTATAAACACTAGACCACGCGGCACACGCTGGACACGACCAAATTACCACAACAGAATTCCACAACGTCACCCATCGTAGGCTGTAGCTTGTTGGATAGTCGCTGTGGCTGGAACGACAGGAGGTGTAATATTTTGTCTGGAATCAAAAAGAGAAATAATTTGATTCTCTGTCGGCCCTATCCTAGGAACTTCTTCTTTCTACCCTATCTTTTTCTTGACAAGCGAGGAGAAGTTTGATGTGCTTTTTCTCTTTTCTCTTTTTATTCTTCTATCTAGGCTGTGGCCCGAACACAGTCGACGTGCGCTTTTTCTTAATTTAGAACCAACGTAAAGGAAAATTATGTCTCTCGTTACCAAATCATTTCATTGGTTCTCAGTTTTATTTAGGTATTTTCCATATATGTGTAATTGTGTATGTGTACATGTTTACTCACAGTACTTGGTCGTGGTAATATGGGGGAGGGGGGAGGGAAGTAGTCATATTAACAATGAATGGGATATTGTGCTTTGTGCGACGCTTTCCGTGCTGCGGAAAGAGACCGAGCCATATGGGATAAACCCCGGTGCAATGAAGTCGACCCTGTCGACTTTTAAGCTACTTTTTTAAGCGAGTGGGATATTGTCAAGGTGGAAACTTGATCTGCCTAGTAGTTCTTTTATTGGTATCTAAACGTCGCCTTCACACGTCTTGGACCAATTCCGGATGCATGCTTGTGTATCCAGGGACTTTGTCTTTATGCAGCCTATAAGAGACATTTGTCCCTAGTTTGCTTGCTTGGACTTGGGAGCGCCGGGAATTTGAACTCGCACCAATTACAACGCGAGTGTGTGAGAGCTAGCTAAATATATAACACAGTCAAATGACTAGAAAGAGACTAGAAAAGAATCGTTATAGCAAACGTAGCCTTTTGCAAGATAGAGAACATACTCACCAATAAAATTATGTCAGCTGTAGTGAGAAAAACAGTGATGATTCGCTATTTAGAACCTATATAATGTCGAATGCTTGCGAAACATGCACAATAAGCACACATGTTGAGAAACATCTAGTGTAGTGGAAATGTGGATCTCAGAATAATGCAAAGTGTATCATGAATAGACAGAAAAACGAATAAGACGTTTATTTATTATACGTTTATTATATAAGAAATAAACGTGCATCGTAAGGTGATTTTCGAAATTAAATGCGCACACTCAATATGTTTTGGGCACGTTTTTAACGAGAAAAAAAATGAAAACGTAATGACAAATTGCAACTGAAATAAGACATGATCAAGGAGACGACAAAGAGTTAAATACCTGAATTGCTTGGACACGTGGCATAATCGGGACAAACTCACAGACCTGATCCAATACTCGCGTGAGATGGCGAGACAGACCGCCTAAGCCCTGATGAGGATAGTAATGGTACGAAGCGTCGAATTAAAATAGGTTGCTTCATTAGTACATTTTCTTACAGAACATGTTTGAAGTGACAGAAACATTTAAACAATCTAGCAAACGGCGAAATGCTGTGACGCGCTAATGGTCATCTTTCATAAAGCATCCACGTCTCAATACAAATGGCAAGCATAAGGTTACAAATTGCATGTTTGTATAACACTTTGCTACCAGAACCTTCCAGTACAACTGTCTAATTCCATTGAGGGAAATCGCTTTCCATCTGAAATGACAGCATTGAGAAAGGC
This sequence comes from Cepaea hortensis, assembly GCA_963921405.1. NCBI lineage: Eukaryota > Metazoa > Mollusca > Gastropoda > Stylommatophora > Helicidae > Cepaea > Cepaea hortensis. Next base: position 73,986,045 of record OY992894.1, on the reverse strand, counting down.
TGTCGGATTCACTAGAAGGGAAGTAAAATATGTTTGCATATCCTATAAGGACATCGCTATCAACATCAGCATCTTTCAGCTGATTGTTGATTTCTTGGCAAGATTACGCTCAGTAGTTTGCCATTGCTTTCTGGGCGGCCGGCTCACATACCCCGTAAGTTACCGACGTGAATCGAACCACTGCTGATTCTCACCCGTCGTCACGTTACTTACGAGAGTATACGAGATTACGGAGAAAAGTCGCTAACCTCTAGGCCAGGAAGCCGGCAGAAGGGAAGTAATTAGTATATTATAAATGTTTTTAGGAACGCACTTTACATGTAATATGTAGAAAGTCACGTTTCAAGTAACTAACCTTTCTTCTTTCGATTCTACTTCCTACTCCTCGTGAGTGTAAGTGTGTGTGTGTGTGTGTGTATGTGTGTGTGTGTGTGTGTGTGTGTGTGTGTGCATACACGCGCGCGCGCGAAAAATTGCACTCGGTAACCGAAAGACAGAATCGGAAAACAGAGCACGGTAGAATGCTCGGACCTTTGCTAGGGACTCCCAAAACGAGTTATATCGGAAATCAAATGGGTGCAGTACATAAATGAAGTCCTTGTTAAGGCATTACGTGGATTTGGATTATGGTGCCTTCTGAACAGCCGGCACTCAAAGTATTGTGAAAATGAACGCAAAGCGATCTGGCTCCTCTCGCCTCCGGCTGACTACGAATACGGTATGTCGGAATTGTGAGACTGCACTGACTACAACATTCCACAGTAACAGAAAACTCACGGAGAAGAAATTGAAATGTATATTCCAAAATCAGTCAATTTTGTATTTACATTGTTTTTGTTTGTTTTGTTTTTTTGTTTTTTTTTGTGGCAGCACTTTTTCCACTAGAGACACGTTTTGTTTAATGCTTCAATGAACCAACCGGCCAAGGTTGTACCTGCCGCTAAGTAGGCCAGGGACCCTTCTATACATGTTAGGGCGCATTTAGCATATGGAGTAGACCGACATATTATAGACAAACCCACACACAATGGGAGCTAGACCCACATGTTATAGACAAACCCACACCAAGTGGGAGCTAGACCCACATGTTATAGACAAACCCACACACAGTGGGAGCTAGACAGACATGTTATAGACAAACCCACACTCAGTGGGAGCTAGACAGACATGTTATAGACAAACCCATACCCAGTGGGAGCTAGACCGACATATTATAGACAAACCCACAATCAGTGGGGGATAGACCCACATGTTATAGACAAACCCACACTCAGTGGGAGCTAGACCCACATGTTATAGACACACCTACACTCAGTGGAAGCTAGACCCACATGTTATAGACAAACCCACGCTCAGTGGGAGCTAGACCCACATGTTATAAACAAACCCACACCCAGTGAGAGATGTGGTCAGTGTCTATGGAGCTAGACCCACCTGTTATAGACAAACCCACACTCAGTGGGGATGTGGTCAGTGTCACAGCCTTTACTTCCCAAGCCATTTTCTGATACCCGTTTTAGGCTGGGTGGATGAGGAAGCCCATAAGAATTTTAAAAATAATTAACCCGCCCCGTTGCGGATCGAACCCGTGAGCACCAGGCCGACAGGCCAGCATCTCGCCATTACTCGACTCTGGATATGAAACGACATTGTAATCATACGCGGCTTCAGGTTCGCAATACGACTATTTACATGAATAATACCGTTTTCACATGTATCGCATTACTAGTTTAGTGTTGATAACAGGGGTTTGTGTTTGTGAACTGGCTTGTCTAACAATCTCATAACACGTTGGTCCACCAATACGTCTAGTACTGCAGCCACACAGTAATGACAAGTCAGACTGCAGCAACATCTGTCCTCCACAGGATTTGAGCTCTCATGTATGTGATGCTCTCAAGTAGTCTCAAGTAGATACAATCTGAGATCGACCCACATTGATATTTCACATTGTCACTCCGGAATCGTGTGCTTCATCTGACCAGGCTACGAAAATGTGTGAAACCCTTTCACCTAAACGTCCTAGATGTGTCGGAACATCGATTGCCACGAATTCCACACATAAGGTATAAATTGTATGATTTAGGGCGCTCTCTTTACCAACGGACCATCTTCGAAGGCATCGTCGAGTACTCTGGTTGACTACAGTGAAAAATAACAAAGGTATTGTTAACTTTGCTACAGTTGTTTACTTTCGCCAAGAGATACAATATTAACAGCGTCAAATCATGTACTCTAGTTAACTACAATATAACATTATACAGATACTGTTGACTTTTTACAATTGCTTAAATGCTAGAGCAGTGGTTCTCAACCAGGGGGGAATCCCCCTCCCTCCGATAGGAATTGTAGTGTTTGGATTTCCTGGGGGGGGGGGGGGGGGATTAAGACCATAGATTGGCAGACTGAAACTGGCTTCAGTCCACACAAAACGCAGTGTGCATATGTCCCGCTCTACTGGCATCTGGTTCTCAGTTGATGGTGTTTGCAAGGTATGTTATCAGTTATCAGTTATCAGTTGGGGTATCTTCATTGCACTCCGGACAGGTCCATAGGTGCTCAGATCCTCCCCCCCCCCCCAGCATATGCATCAGCGTCCGGTGGCTAATAGTGCCAGTTCTGTGTTGGTTGACGAGGCACCTCGTTTTCCCAATGTACCTCTCGCGCTTGACCGTGCCGATTCTTACTCCCAAATCTTTCATCCTGGACAGCGATGTGGATTCACTGACGTCAAAGTCCTCTGTTCACGCCATATCTTTAAGGGCGTTAATAACATCTTCACGATCCATGGGCTGGCCATCTACAGGGGGTGCAGAGTCAGCCAATTTATCAGCTCGTTCATTTCTCTCGACTCCCGCATGTCCCGGGACGAAGATGAAGGTGACTTTACGAACAACAGAGTTCCGCAGCCACTCAGTCCACTGTCTGCGTACAGCTCCAGCTTCGACCTTCTGAATCATGCTCATTGAGTCACTTAGTACACACACGTTGGTATAATGCGTGATTCCAGCCATATGAAAGCTTGTGTAACTGCCATCACCTCAATCGTCATGCTGCTCGTGGTCATAAAGTGGGCACCACTGGATTCTTGAACGGTTTGTCCCTCTGAACGGGCTGTAAATGCCCACGCACTTCTCTGCTGCTTTACAACAGATCCATCTGTATAGATTAGCACTTCGGGGCTATCTGAGTGTTCATAGATGAGCGCGTTGACCTCTGCATTGACAGCGGCAGGGTTCTGCTCTCTGCACCGTCTGTCGAGTGTGATAATGCAGGAAAAAGTGCACTTAAAAGCTGGAGGCACAGGCTCACATTCCTTGCCGGGGTTGATACTGGTAAGACTGCAGACCTGTCTGAAGACATCTTCCGCCTGAACCATCCATGATTTGCCCCTCTTTAGCCTGTTACCCTTTTCTCTGAATATAGCATCATGCAGAGGGTGCTGCTCATTTGCACTTATTTTTAAGTATGTACGAGCTCTCCAGATCTTGATCCTGTGTTCCATTGTCGGGATTTCAAGGAGGTATCTCATTGCTACACAGCTGGTGTCTCTCGTGCATCCCAAAATGATGCGCATGGCTTTGTTTTGTACATTTTCAAGTCTTCCAATCTGTGTAGGGCTGACAGTGAGGATGGCCAGGGCATACTCGATGCGTGAAAGTACCAGTCCTTGGAACAGAAGTATTAACAGTCTTTGCTCGATATTGGCAGTCCCCATGACTCTCATTGCTGACAAACCTTTTCGAGCTTTCGTTATGACATAATCGACATGATCTCTGAAGGACAGGCTACGATCAAGCCTCACGCCAAGATATGTCATTTACTGGGTTCTACTCAAAATGCTCCCATCCATTCTTACTGCCGGCAGGTCTGTGTTCACAATATGATTGTCTAGGGAGAACCATGTAACCGATGCCTTTGCAGGGTTGACAAGGGCGCCGGCATCAGCACACCATGAGGAAATTCTATCTAGTTCGCCCTGCATATCATTGGCAACCGCCTGTCTATCTCGACACTGTCGATACACGAGAATGTCGTCAGCAAATGACAGACTCCTACCCCTCCCGTCCAACTGTTGTTCAGTGATCGGAACTGTATACGCGTTGAATAGTACTGGTGACAGTGGTGAACCCTGCGGCAATCCTGGACATATCGTTATCGGCTCAGAAGACCAACTCCCGCATGTTAGCACCACCTTCCATTGGAGCAGAGCTGCAGCTATCCATCGTACAAGGTGAGGGTGCACTTTCAGTCTGAGTAGGGTTTGCATCAAGTGCTCGAAGGATACTCTATTGTATGCGTCCTCTAAGTCTATGGCGGCCGCACATGTCTCTTCTCTGACCTGAAATCCTTCGTAGACATCTTGAGCAAAGACCGCCGCATTCAGCCATGACTCTTTGTTAGGTCTGTATCCTCCAAGTGTGGGAGGGAAGCAGCCGAGTTGTTCCAAGTCACAAGCAAGTCTGTGTGCTACAATTTTCTCCAGTAACTTGCCAGCGGTGTTCTGCATCGTAATAATTCTGTAGCCGCTTATCTTGGAATGGGCTTTGTTCGGTTTTAGCAGCGGCAGCAAGTAGCTGTGTAGCCATTCCTCTTTGATCTGACCCCTCTGAATACTGGTGTTGAATTCTCTGGCCAGTTCTTCCATGTCATCATCTGACATCACCAGTAGGTCACCTTATCGGATGCCGTCTGGGCCTGGGGCGGTGTTGGGTGATTTCTTGAGCATCGCACGTATTGTCTCAGCTGTGATTTTGCATTCTTCGTCTGTCCCGACCCCCTCGCAAAGCTGAGAGAATGTCGTTGTGATCCTCTGTCTGGCGGGCTCATCTTTCTGGTCAGTCTGCTCTATGTAGCGTGCAAGAAGGGCCTTACCTTTATCCGCATCCGACTTTTTCCATGTGAGGTCTGTACCTTGAAAGTCTGGAATACCCCTACGTTGTGCAACGCCGTTCATGCTCTTATGGAGGCGCCAGAATGTCGTGAGAGATTGTTCGGAGCACACCTTCCTGCAGAACTCGTCCCATTTCTCGGCCTTGGCCTGTTTTGTGCAGGATTTTAATAAAGTCATCGTCCTATGGACCTCAGTCTTCAGGTCCGCCAACTCAACCTGTGGCATGTTAGCCTTTCTGGCTTTTTGCCAGTCTTTGACAGACTGCCTCTTTCCCAGCCATGCCTTCTCGACCTCTCCATTCCACCATGGTGGCTGCAACCATCTTTCTTGTCTCCTGCGGGAGGAAGTTAGTTTTCTTCTTCTGATCTTGCTTATGGCATCTTGACCAGTGTACGGGAAGGCATTTGTCTTGTTTCCTTGACTCCTGGCCCTGTCTTTCTCGATCAGGATGATACAAGGGTAGTGGTCACTGTCGTGGTATCCCAGTGTGCCCCACCGGCACCTTGGTGCGATGGTGGGCGACACCACAGCGAAGTCAATGATGCTGTCAGAGTCACCTGGTCACGTGGCTATTCTAGTGACCTTCCCATCATTCAGACAGACAAGGGTAGCAGATGTCAGAGCGTCCTCCAGATCTTTTCCCTGTCTATTGGTGATGCAATTCCCCCATTGACTGCCTCTGGTATTGAAAGTCCCCACAGTTGATGATATGCCTTTCATCCATATCGAACAAACTCTGCCATTGTCGCACGTCAACCTTCGCATTTCGCGCATAAACGTTCACGATTACAAGCTGCAATGGCATCATTATTCTTAATGCCTGCACTTGCAGGGCATCACTGTTCCAGGCGGACATATCGATCTCAGACACCAGTATGTTGTCGCGGACCAGAATGGCCTGTCCGAGGTGTCGTCTGTTAAAGAAGCCATGAAACCCCGCGACATTCACTGTTCCGTCGCCGAGCTATTGTAAGACAACAATATCGTTTCCGTAGAGTAGTTTTTTCAAGAATGGGTCGGCGTTGACTAAATGACGCACAGTTCCAGTACAGTACTCGAACGTGTACGATGCCCAATCTGTCAGATTTTAACTGCCTTTGGCGCGCGCCTGCTCTCTTACCACGCTGTGTCCTTGTCGGGCGTCTGGTCGTCATGTTAGGCTTAACTATCGCCACCGGGTGCCGATGATACGCTGAAGGGATTCCGGGCGCGCGTGCACGACTCCGTTGCACGGTCCGAACTCTACTTCACCACGAAAAACACACTTAATCCATAAACATTTCAGAAAAAACACGTTCCATTTTACGGGACGAAAAATTTCCGCCATCTTGCTCCAAGGGAACTCACTCTCTCAAGGTATATGCATTCAGCATCATTTACAGAATGCCCTTCTTTGTTTCTCCTATTGAAACAACTACTAAGGCTTTTGATATTTTGGAAAAGGTTTCATCGTTCCTTCAATCACAAAACTTTTTATGGGAAAGTTGTGGGTGCAGACCAGCTATGTTGTGGATCAAATGAGGATTTCAAGTTAGTGTGAAGAGACGTGCCCCAAAAGTGAACGACACTCCAAGAATGATCCACCGTACGGCACGGCCTCCAAAACACTTTCGGCTGCATTGAGGAAGGTATAGGATCAAACCAATAAGATAGTGAATGTTGTCAAAGGAAGAACTCCCAATTGACGCTTTTTCAAGCAGTTATGCACAGACATGGATGCAGACCACCATTTGTTTATTTTCCACACAAAAGTTTGATGGCATGATTATTTGAGCTGAGAGACGAGCTCAAATTATTTTTTGAAGTTCAGGGTGAGATGGAATTTGTTGTCTGGCTGGATGGTGAGGAATGGATCATGCACCTTCCCTGTTTAGGTGATATTTTTTGAGCAGCTGAATAAACTCAATCTTCAGATGCAAGGAAGTAATACAAATATCATACAATTTGTGGATGCCTTTAAAGCTTTTATTAGCAGGCTGGAAAATCGGAAAAGGAAGATCAATATGAAAAATGCTGCAATTTTTGAGAAGGTGTCATCCGTTCTTGTTGTTGATGGTAACAACCAACTACTTCCACAATTTGCAAATGATGAAATTTTTCAGCAGTTGGCAGCACTAGGAAATGAATTTGAGCGATATTTTCCTGAATTTAATGATGATGAGTTGGGTTTGGTGCGAAAACCATTCACATTATCAGTTGAAAAAGTTTCGGATGAATGTCATGATGAATTTCTAGAGCTGAAAACTAATTCAGGAGCAAGAGATGTTTTCTATGAGAAAGCAATAACGGAATTTTTACCTTTGATGAGCGATTCCTATCCAAATGTTGCAGAAAAAAACAATCAGTGCATTGCTTCCATTTGTGTCATCATACCTTTGTGAGTCAGGCTGTTCAGCTTCTTTGGAAACTAAAACCAAACGACCTAATAAGTTAAACGTTGAAAATGATCTCGGTTGTGCCATTTTAAGCACTCCTCCGCGTATTTCAGAATTGCCGTGGAAAAAACAATCACAAAATTCTCATTGATTACAATCTTCATTTGAATGAAATTAATTACAAATCTACAATATCATGGTTTTCTAATCAGCGTTTTGTTTGATGAAGCACAATTTTCAGGCATTCTGGTGTCGTGTATTAAGTTACATTTCATTCATTGAAGTTTCAACTATTCGTTTATTGTAATGTGATTAATTTGATGTGTTAACAACATGTTTTGAATGTGAAAACAAAATGATTTTATTTAAGTTTAAATATCCATCAGTATATTTATTTGTCATTAAATGTATAAAGCTACACAGATTATGTACAAATATAGAAGAAAATAAGGAATTTCAGTATTATTTCGAGAAGCGGCTGACCGGGTTGCTAGAATGCCGGATTCTCCTTCGGGAGACCCGAGTTCGAATCCTCTGTAAGGTGTAGAGTTTTTTTTTTCTGTCAGGGGCAAAATGAAATCTCTGACCTGCACAGTTCGCGGCGACTGCACTAGCTAGGCGGCCTTAATTCCTCAGGCTCAAGACCCCCCTACCACACACCGCAATGTACTACTATATTGGCAGTCATTTTCATTCCATTTACTGCCAACATAGTACCTACATATTGGCAGTAAATTACAATTTTGACAGTATTATAGACATGTTATTTTAAATGCACCTTTGGAGGCTGAGAATTTTGGAAAGTGAGGTGAACGGGTGCATGGGCCAAAACAGGTTGATAACCACTGTGCTAGAGGATCGACTTCATTGCGCCGGGTGTTATCCAAACCGGTAATCTCTCCATCTGCAGGACGGTTTACATTTTTAGGAGACACTTGAAGCTACGCATTGGAGCTACGCAGTTCTTGCTTAGTGAGTCTCTTTTGGCACGCCGCTCTACAGGAAGAGGCCGAATAATATATGTTAAACCTCCCTATGCTGTTAAGTTGACCATATTGTTTCCAAACCTTTTTAAAATTCACGCAAGGCATATGTTTATCTACGCTTACATTTATAATATAAACATTTTCTGCAATTAGCCATGCACATTTATAGACATGTCCATGTTACAGATGAGATCTCTATGTGTCATTGTGGCTTTGATGGCTGTTGCCATTGCATCGCCAGTGGATGAATCTGTGGTGTACAAACGAATTGTTGCTGGCCTGCTTGGAAGCAAAGAAGGAGGACTTGTAGGCGGTCTCCTTGGAGGCAAAGAAGGAGGACTTGTAGGCGGTCTCCTTGGAGAGGGTGGACTTGTTGGCGGTCTTGTTGGAGGAGAGGGTGGACTTGTTGGTGACCTTGTAGGAACTGTAACTGGTCTGGTTGGTAGTGTACTGCAGACAGTCCTCGGTCTTATTAGCGGTTTAACAGGAAAAACATCCCAACCGTGAGTGCCTCTTATATTCTAAGCCATTTTGATTTAGTTGGACTTTGCTCGATCATGACGTATTAGGACATTTGATTAGAAAAGAATTATATAAGATACAGTAAATGTCAAGAATATATGGAAACAAACACTAGGTTCTCGTGTCGTTTTTATTATATATGTTCCTTTACAATTATAAAAACTTTAGCGGTAACCATTGAACATCTGGGAGCCGTGGCAGCGGAGCAGGTAACACGTCTGAATGCTGTATCGATAGTCAGGTATTCGATTAATTTTACACATTGGCCCTGCTTCCATTTCAACTCAGTCTGAAATAGTACATAATTAAGGATGATGCCAGACCAGTATTTATATAGAACAATTGACACTACAGGTCCGTTATGGTCAATGTCACTCTGGCCGCCTTCACTTCCCCCCACATGTGTGGTACCAGCTTTAGGCTGGCTGGACCTGGGGGTCCGGATACAAACATGTTCTGTAATTAGCAATGCACATATTATGACATGTCCGTGTTACAGATGAGATCTCTGCGTCTCCTGGTGCCTTTGATGACTGTTGCCATTGCATCGCCAGTGGGTGAATATGTGGAGGGGAACACACACATTATTGCTAACCTTCTTGGAGAAGGTTAGGCTGTTTTAAAACACCCAGTTTTAGGCTGGGTGAGCCTAGGAGTCCAAATGAATGTTAAAAATGCACCTCAATGCGAATTCGAATCATAACCACAGGGCCGGCAGGCACTCGTCAAGCGGCTACACTACCGCGGCTCCCCATGTGTAAACGTGGTGTCGGACATGTTACTGAATGTAAAGGCGAGCTGAACAATATCGACCACATCAAACATCCAGTGTCAAAACGTGTATACAAATATGGAGCAAGAACCTTATATCTCATAATATTACATGTGTCAAAAGGTTTTCTGAACATCTATGACAAATATACCTTGCATACATTTGTATAATATTAGCATGCAAGACAAACATTGCTACAATCATCTTACAATGATAGTTTATACAGTTCAAACGTCGTCGTGTGCTGCGGTATTTGTATAAGATACAAACTGAAATATAAGGATAATTGCATATCGTTGCTGTTATACAGCTTTGGTTGTGTTTGTTGTTCTTTTTTTATGTTTTTTTTTTTTTTTTTCATGCTTGTGGTAGTCTAATTGTTGTTGGCTATATTTCAACAAATACCTCTCATGGGATAACAAAGTCTGGGGGATTACGTAAATAAAGGAACTTTTGCACCATTTAAGGCACATTGAGCGTATAGTGCTGATCCCATATTTTTATAGACAAATCTGCACTCGTTGGGTGTCGCATTTGCTTCCCCAAAAGTTTATTAGTACCAATTTCAGGCTACGTCAACATGCGTTCCAAAGTGAATATTAACTTCGTATACGTCCCTTTGCGGATCGAATACATGACCACCGGGCCGGCAGGCTAACGTCCAGCCGCTACGCCACCGCGTCCACGTTTCTGGAACATTGGGTAAAGAACAGTGTCTCGGAAAACTTTCTGTAGAAATTGTCCACGTGACACCATCTTGCAGCCTTGTCACCGATAACGTTGGCATAACATCACGTGGTCAATATGATTTGAGGGCTTATGAACGGGGCTAGGTTAAAGGTCAATTACTGCTTATTTTTCACAACTGATTACAGTAGTTTTATGTGTCACATATCAATGTTTTTCGCTCCTTTTCCCACTTTCGTATCTCTCTCTGTCTCTTTTTTCGTCTCTTACTTTCTTCCTGTCTGTATCCTTTCTCTTTGTTACTTCACTTTCATTCTTCATCTCTCTCTCTCTCTCTCTCTCTCTCCTCACTCTCTCTCCCCCCTCACTCTCTCTCCCTCTCTCTCTCTTCACTCACCCTCTCTCTCCCTCTCTCACTCTCTCTCCCTCTCTCTCTCACTCTCTCCTCGCTCTCTCTCCTCACTCTTTCTCTCTCTCCTCTCTCTCCACACTCTCTATCTACTCTCTCTCTCCTCAATCTCTCTCTCTCTCTCTCTCTCTCTCTCTCTCTGTCTCTTTCTATCTCTCCTAATACACCCACTGTGGTTTAGACGCATGTTTCGCCCTACGAAGGTTGTGGGTTCGATCCCGGACTTCATTATTCGGTTCAGGTGTGCAATTTTCTCGGAGACTTCTAGGTTGCTAGAGCAATGGTGTTCAGCCTGGTGTGACGTTTTCATCAGGCCGCCCTGAGGGGAGAGACCGAGCCATATGGGATGAAAACCGGGTCAATGTAGTTGATCCTCTGACCCTCAACCCCTACCCACACAATACAAACTGACCTACACTTGTTAAATAAATACAAATTGTCTGTGAATAAACCAATGTTCACATTTCAGAGAGATATACGCCGAGTTTCGTAAACTTCCATTGGAGAAACTGTGTCCCGTATGCGACCGTCTTCAGAATCCTGCGCATATCAAGGCTTGCCATCAATACTGTCAGGAACAGAACTATACGGGATAGTAATACGTAAGTGATACTTTAAACACAGAAGTATTTTAATGATATAGATTCATTATCAATATTATCATAATGGTACTTTTCCATCAGATATTTTCGGTTATGGTCCTCCTATTTTCTAGCCGATTGCATCCACTCTTGTTTTAAAATCTGTCCATGCAATGATGCAGGTCATGCGCATTAATTGCTCTGGCTGTATCCCCCTCCCCCCGCCCCACTTATGTCTCTGTTAGTGTTACTAATGCTGCATTATCTTTCAGGTGTCCTCTTCTCATGATGTGACTAACATCTTCTTCTGTGCGTGCCGGATCTGTGACAGACATCGGACATCACGACTCTCCAATCCTGCATGTTTTCTATTATTTTGATGAAGTTGGTGTTGCTTATACTATTATTTGCTCTCTACCTGGTTGTACTTTCCTATAATCTTCCTCTGTCTACACCTGCCTCTCTTGCCTATAATGTCAGCCTCTCTATTTCATCACTTCTGTTGATATGCCCTAAAACTTTCATTTGTCTGGTCCTCATGGTTTTGATGATTGACCGTGTTACACCTGCACCGGTCAACTTCTCAGCGTTTGTTTTCTTCTCTGTCCATAATATTCTCCATATTTAAATAAAAAATAAAATAAATAAAACCCAGTCTCAGTTCCTTAGAGTTTCTTCACCATGTCCTCACTTATTGTCCAGCATTCCCGTTCACAGGGAAACTAACACATGTTGATATAAACCATTATTTTATATGTTATGTACATGAATATTGGAAGAATATACATATTTTTATTGTTATTCATATACGAAATAACAACAACATAGTAAGCAAAAGCATATACATTATTCTACATTAAAAGATATAAAAGTGCATGAAAGTCTTCTTGATAGTAACTCTTTTATTTGATGTTTCAGAATAAAGAAATGCAAATGTGACCAACTAAAGATATGACCGACAAAAGAAGTCTTCTTTAAATGTACAACAACTTCGAATGTGGTCACTAAGCAAATAAAATACAAAATATATTATTCAAAAGTTGTGTTGAGTTTCCTATTGCTTTTCCCCATACATATATAATGCAAGCTAAGTACTGGCAGTGAGGATATGTGCACTAAACACATGGTTCGTATCTGTTAAAAAGTTATACAATTATTTCCAAAATAGCATGAGTAGCCACATTTTGTCACGTAAAGGTGTTAAATGTGAACACACCACAAAGTAACATTTAACATTTAGTAGATGCGGTACTTGCACAACTTCGTGAACAACTAGGGTTAGAATTAAATTGTAAGAAGACACAGACAAGAATCGTTACTATGAAGACGGAAATACCGCAATGTAATATACACGTAACTGGGAATATTCTTAAACAAGTGAATCAGTACAATTATCTCGGACCAGTCATAACATCTATTGGGAGATGCATTGAAGTGATTAGAACCAGAATCGACATGGCGAACGTAGCCTTTCGCAAGATGGAAAACATACTGACCAATAAAATTATGTTATTGGCAACAAGAAAACGGCTGTTGAGGTGTTACATAGAACCTCTAATTTCGTGTGATGTGAAGCGTGGGCA
>OY992894.1:73825736-73970736 GCA_963921405.1 Cepaea hortensis | reverse complement strand
TGACGCCAATCCGGTGTGGGAGTTACCATTAAGTCGGCAAACTAGCTGAATTTCCGAAGGCTATAAATGACAGGCTTATGACTTTTAAGTTACCCGTGCTGAAAGGAAAGAAGCATGCAACCATCGTGTCTACGCACCAACCATGACAATTGAAGATGACGTCAAAAACAATTTCTATGAAGACATTCACAACGTATTAACATCTTTTCCAAAAGGAGACAAACTTATACTCCTTGGGGACTTCAATGCCAGAGTAATCAAGGTCACCTCCTCTTGAAGTGGCACCATTCGAAAGTACGGAGTCGGAAATTGTAACAGCAATGGGCTCCTCCTACTTCAGACCTGTTAAGAACACGGTTCTCCTGATCACCAACACAATTTTCAGTCTTCCCACGAGAAATAAATAATTATGGACGCACAATCGCTCAAACCACTGGCACCTAACTGACTATGTCATCGTCAGGAGGTGTGACAGACAAGACGTTCGAGTGACAAAATCCATGTGTGGTGCCGAATGTTGGACAAACCATCGTCTCATTATTTCGAAAATAAACATACACATCAAACCACCACGGCGTCCTCAAGGAGTAAAAATGCATATATATATATATATATATATATATATATATATATATATATATATATATATATATATCACCCGCCTAAACAGCAAAAAAAAGATGCAGCTGTCGTTTGAAAACATGCCGGAAGATCACCTCAAGCCAAATGCTGCAGCTAACCAGGATGCGAGGATGCGGAAACAGAGTGGAATGTCCTAAATGACATAATTTACAACACTGCTATGGAAATTCTGGGTCCAGCCCCCCGAAAGCATAAAGACTGGTTTGATGAAAATTCTGAAGACATCAACCAATAGCTGGCCGAGAAACATCTTCTCCTGAAGGCACATTTGAATGACCCGAAGTCAACATAAAAAAGATGCCTTCAATAACATTCGGAGAATAGTGCAGCAGAAGCTTCGGCACATTCGGGACTCCTGGCTGAGCAACAAAGATGATGAATTTCAAGGCTTTGCTGACAGACATGATATGAAAAACTTCTACGACTCACTGTAAAGCGGTCTATGGTCCTCCATTACCATTACCAGACATAGTTCCCCTCCTCAGTGCAGATGGGGGAGCATTCGTCACCGATAAGAAAGAAATTCTTCAACGCTGGGCAGAGCATTTCAGCAACATCTTAAATGCAACTTCCTTTTTCGATGATGAAACCATCAACTGCCTTCCTCAAGTTACCACTAATGCTACACTTGATGGCCTGCCAACCATAGTGGAACAAAACAAAGCCATCCAGCAACTTTCCAGTGACAAGGCGCCTGGTCCTGACTCCATCTCAGTAGAGATATACAAGGCAGGTGTGCCGGTCCTAATAGAGCAGCTTCACCAAGTCTTTACAAACAAATGGGTGAACGAGACCATGCCCATGATTTCAATGACGCGACAATAGTCCACCTTTACAAACGTAAAGGAAACCGCCAATCCTGTGACAACCACCGAGGCATCTCCTTGCTCTCAATCGCAGGGAAGATATTCGCCAGAACTCTTCTCAAACGTCTCTCGGTCCATCTCGATTAAGGTCTTCTTCCTGAGGCTTCAGAAAAGAACTAGGAACTGTTGACATGATTGTTGCTGCAAGGCAGCTTCAAGAGAAATGCCAGGAACAGAACTCTGAAATGTTCTCCACTTTCACTGACCTTACCAAAGCTTTTGATACAGTCAGCAGATAAGGACTATGGAAGATTATGTCGAAATATGGCTGTCCATAAATGTTTATCCACATTGTGCGACTATTTCATGATGGTTTGCAGGCAAGAGTACAGGAAAATGGTGAACTGTCTGAGCCTTTATTGTCACCAATGGAGTGAAGCAAGGATGTGTCCTGGCACCAACACTGTTCAGCCTTATGTTTTCAGCTATGTTAACGAATGCCTTCGAGAACAACGACATTGGAATAGACATCAACTACCGCATGGATGGAAAGTTGTTCATCTCAGAAGGCTGAAAGTCAAAACCAAAAATAACAGCGACACAGTCAGAGAACTGCTGTTTGCTGATGATTGCGCTCTATATGCAGAGTCAGAGGTAGACATGCAACACAATGTTTCAGCTTTCTCATATGCATGTGCCAACTTTGGGCTCAATATCAACTTTGAGAAGACTGTAGTTGTGTACAAGCCAGCTCCAGGGGATAATCACACCGTGCCGAATATCAAGGTGAACGGTCATAGACTAAGTGTTGTGGACAAATTCACCTGTCTTGGCAGTACTGTGTCACAAGCTGCCACAATTGATGACGAAGTGAATGCAAGAATCTCCAAGGCCAGCGCGGCCTTTGGCAGACTGTACAAGGATGTATGGGACAGAAATGGAATAAGCCTGCAAACAAAGATGAAAGTCTATAAAGCAGTTGTATTATCCACACTGCTATATGCTTGTGAAACCTGGACTGTTTATCAGCGACATGCTAGGAAATTAAAACACTTCCACACAGTCTGCCTTAGGAAGCTATTGAAGATTAAATGGCAAGACAAGATCCCAGACACTGAAGTTCTAGAAAGAGTGTTCATGCCAGTATCCACACTCTACTAATGAAAACTCAGATTCGCAGGACTGGTCAGCTAACTCGTATGCCAGATCACAGGCTCCCTAAACGAATTTGTACGGCAAGCTGCGTTGTGATAGACGCTCCCAAGGCGGCCAGAGGAAACGCTTTAAAGACACTCTGAAAATATCATTGAAAGGTTTTGGAATTCATCTTGACACCTGGGAGACTTCTGGTAAGGACCGTAATTCATGGCGTGAGTGGCACCTTAAAGTCTTGACAGACCAAAGAATGTGAGTTGGAATTTGACCAAAATTCCATCACAATGCCTGGGCAGAGCTTCAGAGAACATGTGGTGCCCAAACGACATGTTCCCTCTCTCGTCCTTGCCTCTTTTTACCCAGAGGAATGGATAACCAATACGTCTGGAACAAGGTAGACTGCAGACACTGACGGCTCAGCGTCATACCTTCGAGACCTCGCCTCCACGAGCAGGTGGCGAGTGGTGGCCAGACCCTGGAACCCAAGGAACTCAACTTAGAGGCATTCAGCAAAGTCCCACAGATGAGGGTCTCGTACGCGCCTGGACCATAGGATGCGTACATCTGTCAATCACAAGTGTCCAGACCTGTGTAAAGCGTGTACTACCGTCAGACTCCCCGCCTGACTCGTGCGGATCCCGCGACCACCGGGAAAAGCCCGCCGGAGATATCGCTGGAGATATTGCTCGTCTGTTGCGAGCAAATTTCTCATCCTTCCACTATTCGGATCTCGCGACCTGCGAGAATAGGCCCGCCGGAGATATTGCTCGTATGTTGCGGGCAAATCTCCACCAACTGAGGCTGAAAAAGTAAAGAAACGATAAAGGTAGCGGTATTTCAATTGCGCTTGCGCTCCCATCTATGCTACACCCTTCATGTGTCTTCACAAAGTCGGAAATTCATGGCGTACATCCTTATATACGGGTGCAGTCACTTGTGAAGCAACCAGGACTGGAAGAGCTGTGAAGAAAAGGCTGGACAGAAAAACCACTGCAGGAGATCATCATCCTGGAATGTCAAGCATTCTTTGCCCACATTGTCAAAGAACATTTCGAACCAAAATAGGCCTTATCAGACATCTTAGAACTCACGGCTTCATACTTTCAACCCCACTGGATGAAATGAATGGGCATCATCATTCTTGATGAACAAACAACATGCACAGAGGGAGAATGTCCGTTTATGGGTTTCATGTATCGATATGCCCATGGACATCGTTGCTTGTTGTGGTATACTGTTAGTTGGTAACCAACGTGCATGACCAAACCATTTGACCTGCTGTCTTCTAATAAAATCTAGTGCAGCTACAACCTCCACTTCAGTCCTGATTTCTTCATTTCTGATCGTATTTCTTCTTGATACATTGAGTATTCTTCTCAGGAATCTCATTTCTGTTATTGTGATTTTTCCTTTCTCTTTTTCTGTCATTGTCCTGGTTTGGCATAGGTAATATAGAGTTAGTAGGAAAATTGTGTTGTAAAGTGCTTTCTTAGTAGTTATTGATACATGTTTGTTCTTTAGTTTTGGTGCCATTTGTCCAATGAGTTGGTTTGCCTTATTGCATCTATTTTCGATTTCGTCTTCTGATTTGTCGTTTGATGATATTATACTTCCTAGGTACTTGAAACTCTTTACTCGTTTCAAGGGATGTTCGTTTAGATGAATCGTTGTTGCTTTTTTATTCTTTAGTTGCATTCATTACCTTTGTTTTACTTGTGTTAATTTTCATGTTATGTTCCCTACACATTTCGTTTAGACTATTCATGTGGTCTTGTAATTCACCTTCTGATTTTGCTACTAGTCCTTGGTCGTCCGACCTTCAGTTGCTCTCACTATGCATTCACTGTTGTTGTATAAACTTCTACATAGGTTCATTAGATGTGTACTTACTCCATATCGTTTAAGGATTTCCCACAGCTTGTTTCTATCTACTCTCTCTCTCTCTCTCTCTCTCTCTCTCTCTCTCTCTCTCTCTCTCTCTCTCTCTCTCTCTCTCTCTCTCTCTAAAACATAATAACTACATCACACATGGTCATTTTCATCATTTTCACCATCACGTACCATACTACATCTCACGCGCTCAATGTGTGACTTATCTGCAATCATTGTCTCCTTTGTCTATATTCCATTTCTGATATTTGCCCTCCTTGCAACACGTTCGGCGGCGACTTGCTCCCAATGTGCATTATCAATGCCTGTATCAATCATGTCCCGCTTACACACATCTTTGTATCGTAGTAGAGGCCGATCCCGAGGTATCTTACCCATCTGTAATTCACACACCAAATAAAAACAGATCTCCGTTGGTATTCTACCATCATCCATCCTCCTAACGTGTCCTAGCCATCTAAATCTACGAAGACTGAGTATGGAACAAACCTACGCACAACACGATCTTTCCAATACTTCTGTATTTGTGATTTTGTCTTGCCACTTAATACCTTACCTAACTTAAAGTATTCTTCGCAGGCACAGCATATGAAAGCTGTTTAAACATTTCTCTTGTTGTGATTATTTTGACCAGGCTTCACTGCAATAAAGACACAGGATTGGTAGACAGGGAATTTTGTTTTGACAGTACACTTCCTGTTATCCCAGAGTCTTTTTGTTAACCTGTTCATTATTGTTGCTGCCTTACTAATCCTGATGTTGATTTCCTGATCCAGGATAATTTGCTATTAACCTCTGCAATGAGTCGAGTGGACATAATAGCAGGTTATCAGTAACATAGATAAATTAGACAGTAAGAGGGATGATTAATTACGGGGAGCCAGAGGAAAAGGAGACACCGGTAGACGGCTGAAGATAGTAATCAAAGAAAGACTAAGGCTGAGGCCACGTGATCACAAGGGTCCAGAAGGACCCACGAACAAAGAGGTTCAATCGGAGGTCGGACGCCATAACAGACAGATCAGAAACCAGAGAATTGAGTCTGTCGGGGGAACACAGCCATGTACATTTCATAGAACGTACCAAACCATTGTTCCAATATGAAGATGTGGACAGAAATTCGACTATGTCAAGAAACCAGCGCTTGACCAACAGGGAGAAAGAGCGACATAGTTACTGAGATCAGTTGCACAGAAGGCGAGATAGTATACCCGACATGCCGTTGAACATACGACTGCACAGAGGGAGGCCAGTGGTGTAGCTGAGCGGGTCGGTAGTGACCCCGTCTTGCGAGTTGTAAGTAGGTTAATTTACTAAAGTGTTTAATCGAATGAACTACTTGTAAAGAAATAAAGCTATTTATTCGGCATGTTTTTATACATGGAAAGCCGTAGTGGTTCAGTGTATTCTGGTACGTGTTCATGCTTAGTTTGCCAGTGTAGCGACAGCATACCCCGTCCAGCACATTGGCAATTGTGGGGGGCCAAGACGGTAACTGAACTGGGCAAAGGAGGACCGTGGAATGGTGATCAATATTCAAAATAAGAAGTAATTTGCTTCAAAATTTCTAAGTACACATCTAAGTAAGAACAAACACTAGAACACAGCTAGTAGAAGCGTATGAATTATGAACCTAGCAAGGTTAACGCCAGAAAGACAATAAAGTAATTCGCAGTGAGCGTTCAGTTACGGTTCTCAGTAAATACACATTTACTGTACCCTTTCCTTCTACAAACCCACATTGTTCTTCTCCTATTTCAGGTTGTATTTTCCTCCTAATTCTTTGCATGATCATTCTTAGCAAAATCTTCGTGATGTGACTCATTATACTAATAGTTTCAAGATGGCGACGGACGGTCGTGTTGTTTTGTGTTCGTTAACTTTTTCGCGTAAGGGATGGATTTATTCATTTCTTGCGTGTAATTGGTGTGCCAGGATGTAAAACCAGGAGTTTCTACTCAAGATCTGCGCGGGTGCTACGGAGTTCGTGCATCGAGCGAAGCCATCCTTGAGTGAATTTTCAGCAGCGTGTGTGGTTCTCAATCAAAAGTCAGTGTTTACGTTTTTTCAACATGGCGGAACAACGTGTGTTTTCCGAACGATCAGCAGTCAACATACCGAAGCGGCGTGGTAGCCGCGCAGGGAAAAAGAAGCCAGGTAAGCGCGGTGGCTTGAGACGTTTTAGACTCAAGTGTCACCGTCTAGGACTCAGGAACATCCGTATTATATATTGGAACTGTGCCAGTGTAAAACAACGGGGCTCTATTTTAGAAACCCTAGTTTACAGGAACGACATTGTAGCACTCCAGGAGACGAGACTGGGCGATCAGCCACTCCGAATTGCCGGCTTCAAATGTTTCTATAACAGACGACATCTGGGAACGGCGATTCTCGTTCGCGACAGCATGGTGGCGTCAGAGCTAGACATGTCCAGTTGGAACAGTGACGATATACAAATACAGGCGTTGAGAGTTCATTCCAGTACACCATTCGTGTTGGTTAATGTTTATGCCCGCAATGCGAGTGTGGACGCCCAGAAGTGGCAGTGCTTAAGTGGCATATTAGGCCACGAGAGAAATGTTATTTTCTGTGGTGACTTCAACGCTAAAGGCAGATCATGGGGAAACACTTCCTCCAATACACAAGGGGAGGAGCTCGAGACTGCACTGGAAACCATAGACCTGGTTTGTATCAACAGTGGCTGTGTCACCAGGACAGCAAGCCGTCCAGGCGATGAGGACAGTGCTATTGATCTGGCGCTAGTTTCACCTTCACTCACTACAGTGTGTAGATGGGGTGTCCTAGGACACCATGGCAGCGACCACCACCCATGCAGCATATTGGTGGAGAAAGGCAGAACCAGGCAGCACAAGCTAAAGGTAAAGACGTTCCAGTATGACAGTACAGGGCAAGATGTGGTGAGTAAAATAAGACGTGACAAGCGCAGAACGTTTCAGGGCAGGAAGAAAAGGAAAAAAAGCTGGGAGCAGCCACCGTGGTGGAGTTTCGAGGTGGAGAAGGCTTGGGTGGATAAGCGTAGTGCTGTAAGGAGATGGCAAAATGCCAAGAAGAACAGAGCTGGTCATCCTAGTCCCTGCTTGCACTTAGAAAGAGAGATGCACACAAAAGTAAGCTATTTCAAAAAACTGGTCACGGTGGTTAAAAGCGAAAAATGGGCAGAGGTGTGTCAAAGAGTAAGCACAGACAAGTCACTGAAATTGTTCTGGCGACTACATAAAAGCATGAGTGGTGTAGTCAAGAATAAGAGCATTTCTGACTTCCAAGGTGCTGACCTCATCTGGCAGAGGACTGACGAGGACAAGGGCAAAGCCCTCTTTGAACGCTACCTTGAGCAGAGCAACCAGACAGACATGGGAGGCCGGAATCTGGCCAAGGAGGTCACCTCAGACAGATGCAAGGCCCAGAACACTTCGGATGAAGACACAGTGACAGTGCAAGAAATCAAGGCTGTGCTTCGACGATCAAAAAACAGTGCTCCAGGTCCTGATGGCATAAGATACGACGACATAAATAGGTGTACCGACAATGAGCTAGAGAAACTAGCAGACATGTACAACAACAGTATAGGGAGTGCTAGCATCAAGGAGGAATGGTTACACAGCTATCTGATTCCCTTGCCGAAGCCTGACAAAGACCACACGAAAATTCAGGGATATCGAATTATAACCATGCAGAATACAATAGGCAAGCTGCTGGAGAAGGTAATTGCCAGGAAAATATCAAGCCAACTAGAGAGGCAAGGTGTTTTCCCACCTACCCTGGGTGGGTACCGTCCAAAAAGAGAAACCTGGACCAATGCAGCAGTCTTTGCCCATGATGTCTATGAAGGTTTCCACTCAGGCACTGAAACCGTTGCTGCAGCGATTGATCTTGAGGACGCATACAACAGAGTACCACTGGATTTTTTAATGTTTCAGCTTCTTGAACTAAACGTAAGTCCATTCCTCCTTAGTTGGATCGCTGCAGCTCTCTTCCAACGGAAAGTAGTTTTTAGATGTGGCAGTTGGACTTCGGAACCAACAACAATATATCCTGGCCTACCACAGGGATCACCATTATCTCCGGTACTGTTCAACGCCTACACAGTGAGAATCACCAGTGAGCAGATCACTGGACCTGGCAGGACATTGTCATATGCCGATGATGTTTTAGTGTATCGTCAGGGTAAGGATAGAGAGGAGGTTGCTGTGGAGCTACAAACCGAACTCAATCGCATAAGTACTTGGTGTGATGAAGCTGGGGCAATGGTCAACCCAACAAAGGCAACAGTGACTTGGTTCTCGTTGAATAATCATATTGTCAACAATCCAACACCAACTGTAATGCTGTGTTCAGAGACGGTGGAAAGAACGCAGGCAATGAATTACCTGGGGATACGGTTTGGTCGAAGCCTTGCTTATAATGTGCACATAGACCAGGTGATAACAAAGGCCAAGCGGGGTTTGGCAGCGATGCGGGTGATGGCGGCAGCAAACTGTGAGCAGCGCCATCTATGTCTTCTGTACGAGGGGCTGGTCATGTCTGTTTTGGAGTATGCAATGGCAATCCTGACTGCCAGCCATAAGCAGATAGAAAGGATGGAAAGGATACAGAATGAAGCTATGCGCATTATTCTTGGATGTACAAGAGATACAGCATGCAGGGCGATGCGCTACCTTCTTGATTTTCCAACCATTGAAGAGAGAATGCAAGTTTGCAGGGCACGCGCCTACCTCAGAATTAACGCAAACACACAGCATCCACTGCATAGTGAAATTAGGAAGGTGAAGGGCAGCAGGTTAAAAAGAGGACGGTCGTGGATGGGTCAAGCCGAGGACATTCTTCAACAGGTGTGTTCACTTGAGGACTTAGAACCTGGCGAGGAGTGGGTGCAAGTGCCAACAGACTTCTGCACATCCTTTTCAGTTTGCATCCAACTAGATAGAAAATGCAGACAAGAAAATCCGGCTGCTGTTGAGGCTGAAGTACAAGCGTTGATTTTCGAGAATTCGCTAGACAGTGACGCGGTCATCTACACAGATGGGTCGGTCATCCGACATGTGAGAAGCTCATGGGCCTTTACAGCTCGGGCCGGAGGGAGAATTGTGAAGGAGGACTCTGGTGCTTTCACTGAAACCACAAGTAGCCTGACCATGGAAGTCATGGCAGTAAGTAAAGCAATAACATGGCTCGAGACACAGACATTCACTAGGGCTTGTTTCCTTAGCGACTCAATGAACATGATCAAGAGGATAGAGGAGGGGTCGATCCGAAGAGAATGGTTGCTGCCTCTGAAGCGGTCTCGGCTGGCAAAGATTAGTTTCATCTTCGTGCCAGGGCATGCGGGAGTACAAGGAAATGAGCGGGCTGACAAGCTCGCAGGTGAGGCTACTGTTGAGGGCGGACGCGCCATGGACCAGGCTGACATTCTGAATGCTCTACGAGAAGTGAGACTTTTGCAAGAACCAAGTGATGACTGTGAATCTACAACAATGGCCAGACTGCGAGAGCAGCAAATTAAAAGAGGGATGGCCAAACAAGAACACTACGCAGGAAGCCAAAGAAGATTGATAAACCAACACAGAACTGGCGTCGTTAGCCGCTACACGCTGCGGGATTTGCTGAGGAGGGGATCCGAGCACTTATGGACTGAATGGTCCGATGTGCAACGAGGATGATCTGTCGACTAACTAACTAACTAACTAATTGTTCGATCTTGATCACATTCCAAGGCTCCTTAATTCTTTGGGATTGCAATAAATACAGAATTACATAATTCATGAGGTATATTTCAAGTATCATATATTGTATTAAGCAGACTGGTAACTTTATCTATTCGATATTCTTCTAAAGCATTAATCATTTCTGTTGTGACGCTGTCTGAATCAGGGGTCTTGCCAGATTTCATATGGTTAAGAGCATTCTGAACCTCCATCTTCAAAATTGCTGGTCCTTCATTATTATTTTGAACATCGTAGTGTTCGCCTCTGTTGTCGTCAGAAACATTTTTCACGTAATCTGACCATACATGTAAGATCTGATCTTTTTCTATTATGACTCTTCCATCTTTTGTCTTTAGGCAGCCTGCTGATGTACGTGTTCTTTGATTAGTAAGCTCCTGGATTCTTTTATGTATTAGTTTCGCATTTTTACTGTTGTGTTGTTTTTCAATTTCTTCGCAATTTTCCTCAAGCCATGTTTCTTTTGCCTCCCTACATAAGGTTCTGACTTTTATGTGAATTTCTTCATATTTTCATATTTGGCAGGATTATTTTTGTTCTGTCTTTTTGTTTCCATTAGTTGTATAATTTCTTCAGTCATCCATGTCTTACGGCCCACTTTCTTTACTTTTGGAATAGTTTTTTTCTGCTGCACAACTGATTGAATTCTTCAGCATTTCCCATTGATCATCTACATCATGAAACAGGATCTCTAGATCAGACAATAAATCACATTTGTTCTTTACTTCTATGTTAAAATTATATTGTATTTCTCTGTCAGTTTTCAATTTGCGCAAGTCATATTTAGGGTTTCCTAATATATACTTGACTTTCTTTAACTTTACCCTCAATGTGCCTGTAATTAATCTGTGATCACTGTGACAGTCTGCATTTGGAACTGTTTTTACGGCTGTTAACGCATTTCGAAACCTTCTGTTAATCAGGATGTAATCTATCTGGTTTTTAATCCTGCTGTCTGGACTCCTCCATGTCCATAATCTTCTAGGATGCTGTTTAAACCAGGTGTTTCCTACAACCATTTCTTGTTCTTTTGCCCATTCTACAAGTCTGTATCCTATTTCATTTCTTTCTCCAAAACCATGGTTGCCTACACTGCATCCATCGCCTTGCTTTCCTATTTTTGCGTTGAAATCACCCATTATGATATTTATTTCTGATTTTTTGTAGTTCTTCAATGCAGACTCCATGTCGTTATAAAATTCCTCTATACTTTCTTCACTGCATTCACTTGTTGGGGCATATACTTGAATGATATTTATTTTAAAAGGTCTTCCGTTTAATTTCACAAATAGAACTCTGTCTGACACAGCTCGATATCCTTTGACAGTATTTGATGTTTGTTTATCTAATATAATGGCTACACCTCTTTGGTGTTCTTCTCCCCCAGAGTAAATAATCTTATACTCCTCTCATGTCCTTATCCCTGCCCCTTTCCATCTCGTTTCCGATATTCCTAATATGTTAATCTTCTCTCTCTCCATTTCTCGTTTGATGTTTTCGAATTTTCCATCTGCCTTAATTGTTCTAACATTCCAAGTTCCTACTTTCAATGATATTAATCTTTTACACCTAGTAGCCTGTTGACGGTCTGGAATCACCTGGTGCGCATGACTATCCCTACCGGGCGAGGCTGTTCCTATGGAGCACCCATTTACGCCGTTTCTCTGATTATCGATGAGTCCACGCAACATGATTTTCTTGGCATCTATAAAGAAGGTAGTTTGCCATTGCTTTCCTTCCTACCATATTGGTCAGTGACCGTAGCCATTGTCTCCTCAAAAAAGAGATCCTCTGCCTACATTCGTGAAGGTGAAGACCATAACCTACAACTATCTGTCGGCTGCTCTTCATCTTCATCCACCACCTGCACCCATATCTTCACGTAACCCTGATCGGGGGGCTAAACGGGTACTCCACCTTGCCCAAGGGTGTCCCGTAGGCTAGCGGAGGGAAGGAGGCGCCTTACTTCCCCTTTGATAGGGGATATCCCTACCCCTCTACCCATTGATGAAAAAGACCTTAGACTTGTAAAAAACATATATTGGAAACAACAAGCTGCCATAAGAGTTGATAATGAAGTAGGCCAATATCAGCCTATTAAGAGAGGTGTGCGACAGGGATGTGTAATGTTTCCAGATCTGTTTTTCCTGTACAGTGAAAGTATTTTCAGAAATATTGAAGATATGGAAGGAATCAACATTGGGGGACGACGCATCAATAACATTACATATGCAGATGATACAGTCTTGATTGCACACAATGAACAGCACCTGCAACATTTAGTAGATGCAGTTGTTACACACAGTGAACAACGAGGGTAAAAATTAAATTGTAAAAAGACACAGATTATGGTCGTCACTAGGAAGAACGAAATACCACAATGAAATATACAAGTAAATGGGAATATTCTTCAACAAGTGAATAGGTACAATTATCTCGGAACAGTAATAACATCCGATGGGAGATGCCTTGAAGAGATTAGAACAAGAATCGCCATGTCTAAGGTAGCCTTTAGCAAGATGAAAAACATACTGACCAATAAAAAGATGTCAATTGAAACGAGAAAAAGAGTGTTGAGGTGCTACATAGAACCTGTACTTTTATATGGATGTGTAGCTTGGACAATGAGCAGTCAAGCTGAAAAAGATCTGATGGCTGAAGAAATGTGGTTTCTGAGGAAAATGCAAAGAATACCATGGACAGCCAGAAAGACCAATGAACAGGTCCTTCAAGAAACAAACGAAGATCGTAAACTGATTAGAGACATTAGACGCAGACAGTCAAAAATTTTTGGGCATGTTATGAGAAGAAATGGATTGGAGAACTTGGTGACAACTGGCAAGATCGAAGGGAAGAGACCCAGAGGAAGACCGAGAAGCAAATACCTGGATGGCTTGGCCACATGGCATGGTCGAGACAGGAACACGGAGCTGATCCACGACTCTAGTGATCGAGTGAGATGGCAAAACATGACCGCCCACGCTTACCGGCATGGCACATAATGGATGGATGGAGTGAGCGATAATCAACAGCTAATTAAAATGGGTACGAGGATCAAAGAACATAGAATGTTAAATTGTTAACTGTGATTAGAACTGTGATTAGGGTCAAATAACATTGAATGGTGAAATAGGAAATAGGTGCGCCGCTGTGATTCATATGATGCTGGGAAAGTGAGTTGTCATCATATTATGATATACCAAGTCAGCAATCAGCGTCCGATTCTTCAAAAGGATATAAGCAAAGAAAGGCGAATCATAAGCCTGTAGACAGTTAATAAAATGCGCAGAGGTGAATCTGAAACTGAAAACCGGAAATAAAAATACAATGGGCACCAGCGAGAAATAGATTACAATTAAACTAATTACAAACATAATTAGTGGCTATCAGCCACAGCAAGGGAACCAACGTACATTAACAACAGCAATGTTTGTGGCTAAGTGTGCAGGGTGCCTATAAAGCACAATATTTCAAGTTTTCCAAAAATCCAAAGTAATGGCAAGTAGCCACATAAGTAACATTACAAGGCCGTCTACATGTGCTGCATGCACTATTGTGCCTTCGTGAACTAATCGCGGTATCAATATTGAGTATTCGTTCCAGATTTGTTTCACATGGTTTCGCAATAGTACCATAGGTGGTATATACACCACTTTTGAGGAGGCACCATTTCACCTGACGACCCAGTTGATCAAGTTCAAGTCAGTTGAACCAAGTTGGAGCCAGGCTGATCGTTACCTAGTCCTGAAGCAAGCGGAACTGGAGCCGAGCAGTTAGACCAAGTCACCAGGGACACCGGCGCTGGAGATACACAGGTCAAGTTTTTCTTATTGATTTCTGTGTATATTCTGCTTAGTGGTCCAAGGTCACTATGCACGTGTAATTACTCTATATATATGCACCCTCATCATTATGATTGCTCACTCCACAGGTATTACTTCATTTAGTTAAACTGTTGATAAGTACCGTTGGTTGTCCATAAGAGTTACTATTGTTTTGAACAGTGTTACAGCAGGGTCAACACGTGGTCGATGTTATCATAACAAGACTAGCAGCAACACTTGAGTGATCTGTGTGTACATATATTAGTATATATACCACTTAGTAGTTACATCATATAACCATTCCTACATGGTCAGACTTTATAGCTTTAGGTGTGAAATGTGGTTTGACAGTGGATGTGCTTAGGACAGAACTTCAGAAGCAGAACTATAACCAAGGTAAAGACCAGCAGAATAGATCCAAGAGTAGATACCACCGAACGACTCAATATGGAAATAGACCAGCTCTACCGAGACCAGCTAAAGTAGCTCGAACAGGGCCAGTAAGTGAATGTTCATATTGTGGTCGTGAACATGGGTCTCTTGGAATGTGCGATAGAAACCCTAATTACGACTCTTACATCAAAAACCTTCCGTTCAAGAGAGTCGATAGGTACGTAGACTACATAAACAGTCGAAAATGCTGGGTCTGTAACAGCTTGGGCCACGTAGCCAGAGAATGTAGACAGAAACAACTGATTAAAAATACCAAAAGGGCATATGCTACGTCTAGGAGTGAAGACAACCAGGACCAAAAGACAAACGTAGTAGACATAGCGACAGTCAAATATAACAGACAGAAGGACGGTAACCTTGTTTGTGGTCATAGAGTGCCGACACAAAACGTGAGTGCTATCAACATTCACAACGGGACTTTAAAAGTCCATAAAGCACTCGTGAATGGTAAGCACCCGCATCAGAGATACAGGAGCATCGATAGTTGGTGTGAATCAGAATCTGGTAGGCAAGAGTGACTACACTGGGGATAGTGTGACTTGCCGTACTTTCGGCGGTACACTTGAAAAGTACGCTATAGCATGGGCTCGTATATCATGCCCATACTATGAAGGGAGATTACGAGTAGCGGTGTTACCTATTACGTGTGCAGGACTAATACAAGATAACATACCTGGAGCAAGAGATTATACAGAAGATGAAGCCCAAAAATGGGATGACAATATGGCACATGGGAATGCAGTCACCATACAGCAGAGCAAGAGAGACAAGGAAGACAATAACGGGGTCATACCGCAAGGTAACCAGACAGACACCAGACTGGTCCCAGACATACAGACAGAGAAATGCAACAAGCAAGAGGGAGAAACCACTCTTGAGAAACACTGTCAACAAGGTGACGAGAAACCTGAAACTCACCACATAGAACAGGTTACTGACAAAGAGACCGATAGACCAGTGACACATGAACAGCCAACAGTCACACCAATAGTATGTGGCTTAATAGAGTGGTAGCGTCGTCAGACATGTGCAGAGTGCATCAGACTTAGGGTTATAACATTCTTAACTTTGATGACTATTATGGTTATGGGAAAGCAAATACGTCATCGGATGTTGAAAACAGTGAATACAAGAACAACACATATATTTAGAAAACAACAGTATACCCCAATTTATGCAAAAAAACTCAAGACTCACCGCTTACACTATACCACCAGGCAAATCACATCAGAAACTGTTAACAGCATACACTTACTGGGTTCAGCAGGCAGTGCCAAAAACAATAACATCAAACAGAAATTGTAAATTTAAAAATAGTAACACATCATCAGGGTCACTTCCAACATAACATCAAAGGTCTCAACATGAAACACTCTTACCTTGTGATATGTATATTGTACATACTGTATAGATTGTATAAATGCTATGTATGTGATTTAGTATAGAGATAGTTGTTTTAACAGAATGAATGTCTGGATAACTATAATGTTGATGGAATTGACATAATAGGTGGTAAAGTCATGAGACGTAAAAACAGCAAAAATGACTACATGTATAGTTTGATAAACAGTACAATTAGAACGGTTGATGCTTACCATGACATGAGCTATAAAATGTCACACCTGTTTATTTCATCAGGCATAAAATGATAATAAAATAGTGTGTTCTGAATATGAATTGCATGCTGACAGTACACCATGACATACTGTCAACTGAAAAGACAGGTCGCATACAAGGTGCCTAAACAAATTATCACTCTGGAGCACTGGACAGGATAAAAACAAGCCAATGGAAGCAGTTTAACATATATCATTATTGTAATATAATATATATATACATATATACAGAAGCAGTTTAACATATATCATTATTGTAATATATATATATTATATATATATATATAATATATATATATATATATATATATATATATATATATATATATATATATATATATATATATATATATATATACACACACATACATCCGAGGTTGTTGATAATTTCAGCGTGAAAGGGATGGAGCGAAAGAAAGTATGTCACACGCGCCTAAGGTGATGTACCGGTATCAGTTGACTAATGAGGTAGAGAGATAACCGAACTCCAGGGAAGAATTATAGCCTTAAGTATAAGAGATACACTAGCGGTACCAGAAGAAGGCAGGCAACATTCAAAGAAGATATATACCAGCCACAGCCAACTGAGGAAGTAATAGTTAACATCATTCTTCAACACTGAATAAAATAAACTCATAAAACATACATATAAATGGAAACATCACTTTATTGGCATATAGGTACAAACAGAAACATCACTGCATTGCTGTATTCATATGAACATCTGCCCCATTATCATCCTGAAGATTGCATCATTATTGATTACACCTTGTACCCTATTGTAATTAGATTACATAGAGAGAACACCATCATGCATTCCCCACATAATAAATGGAATGAAGTGAGAGTGAAGGAAAATTAGGCAGTTAATAGAGAGAATAACAAGAAGGGACATCAGCTAAATAAAAGAAGAACACAGTGGGTCGAGAACCACTATACATTAGAGATATGGCACATATAGGCTAAGATTGAAAGAAAAAGAAACTAGCTAAAACACGAACCAGCGGGGAACAAAAGAGATACAACGGAACGAAAGAGTAAATGAGAGTTGTAATACACCAACATGATACTGAAATCGTTAATGTACACTGATATTTATTCAGCTATCTATGATATGCCCATATTCAATATTCAAGAGGTAGTTAAATCTTCAAATTTTAATTGTGATGGTACATGTAATTGCAATGTTATATACCATGCAGTTTCGAATGAGAAAGTTGTAGATTTGAGAGAAGCATGTAGAGATGAGAGAAATAATTTATGCAACATTGTTATCATGTGCCATAAGAGTACAACTAAAGATAGTTGAGCGAAAGAATTTCTACGAAGAGAATGAGAGGATGAATATGAAACAAATGAAATAAAATGCATTCATGAGAATGGATAAGAGAGAGAGAGACGATAGGACGAATGAAGTTGAAAGAGGAGTAGAGAGATAATTATTTTAACATAAAATACATTGGCATGAAGTTAGATGCACATAAGTAACATGGTATCGGTAAGAGTACAAAGTAAAAGGCATTAGGAAGAATACCATGAACAAATAGAGAAGATAAAGGAAGATAATAGAATCAGTCAAAGATCACAAGCGAAATCCACAGGAAAGAATAACTTATGGCAACCTACCTCACACACATCTTGACAAGACAAATACAAGAATCAGATTGTCATAAGCACCAAAGAGATCCACAGTCGTAGCAGATGTTACTCGTGAGCAATTCAAGAGCTTAAAGAAATGAGCGTGAATTCGAGACTGCTGTAAAACAAACGTTCCTGCACCCAGGGCATAAGGGCTTGGAGAAGGGTGTCAGTTGCTCATGCCGAGGTATGAATGAGGAACCAAATGGGAATGTCCGGAGTGGGGCATTGGGACTCATATGACGTTGGACCTCAACCTGTCGAAAACAAAAGGGGCTGAGGCCACACGATGTCTACTGGGAAAGAAACAGATAAATCGTGCCCGACATATAGATAATTATATCTGGTGTGATGTAGAAGAGAAGATCGACGTAGCACAAGAGTGAAGTGAATTAAGATTGATTAACAAGCTCTAAGGCATGAAGAAGTAGACAGGCATGTACGACTAATGGGGACTCATGTCAGGTGTAGAGAAAGGTGGAACCCAAAAGTGTTAGAACATTTTTTAAATTGGGGGAGGCATATGCCATGAGTCGATTGGACATAATAGCAGGTTATCAGTAACATAGATAAATTAGACAGTAAGAGGGATGAATAATTACAGGGAGCCAGATGAAAAGGAGACACCGGTAGACGGCTGAAGATAGTAACCAATGAAAGACTAAGGCTGGGGCCACGTGATCAGAAGGGTCCAGAAGGACCCACGAACAAAGAGGGACTGTCGGAGGTCGGACGCCATAACAGACAGATCAGAAACTAGAGAATTGAGTCTGTCGGGGAAACACAGCCATGTACATTTCATAGAACGTACCAAATCATTCCACAGCTTTTCGGGATAAAAAAGTGGAAATGGGTGTTGGTGTTTTTGTCTGATATAACCACTCATCTCAACGGCTTGAACCTGCAACTCCAGGGACGGGATCACTTTATCACTGATATGCATGATGCACAGAAGGCATTTCAGGTGAAGCTGCGCTTATGGGAGACACAAATGCAACAACGCAACCTGTCTCACGTTTCTTGTTGCGAAGCAATTTTAAACCAAGTCAAGGCTATGGTGTTTCCTAATGCACACTTTGCAGAAAAACTTAGCTTCCTTCGCGACGAGTTCGCTCGGCGCTTTAGTGACTTTGAAGCACAGAAAAGTAATTTTGATCTGTTTCGTAATCCATTTGCCGTAGATGTGGTAACTGCACTTGTAAATTTGCAGATGGGGTTAACAGAACTGCAGTGTAATGGGACACTAAAAGGCAATGTACGACACTGTGGGGCCTGCACAGTTCACTAGTTTCATTCCTGAAGAGATTGCCCCAGCTTTGTCTACATGCGGCTCGAACATTGAGCATGTTTGGTAGCACATATCTGTGTGAGCAGCTGTTTTCTGTGATTGAGATTAACAAAACATCACACAGGAGTCGTCTCACTGATGGAACACTTGCAGTCCATCACGAGAATCTCAATGACACGGAACATTAGTCCCAACAGAAACGAACTTGTAGCCAAAAAAAGATGCCAAACATCGTGCTCTGACAAATTGACATAACAGTGAAAATGTGTATACCAAAGATTTTTTTAATTATCAAAACTTTTTTCTGTTTTACTTTATATTAATATTTAAAAACGGTTTAATTTTCGGCTTATTGATTGTTTATCATGTTCGGCCAGCAACCTTAAGTGTGATTTGAGTTTTGGCCTGCTGAGCGATTGAGTTTGACACCCCTAGCTTAGACTATTGCATTGCATGTTTATATATACCTACATTTTGTGTGTATTGCAGGACGAATAAGGAAAAAAATGTGCCATAAATTTACAACAGCTATTCGTATCATGATGTAAAACAAATAAAATAGTTCAGAAATGTATAAACCTTTGTTGTGTGCACATTCATTAGTATACTTATTTCTTTTTCTAAATATAATCTGTACCGTTATCACTTGTCGTGCCGATAAGCATGGGCTGTCTGGGTTCGACATCTCACACGATCACCAGTCTTGGTTCATTTCTGAATTCTCGTTTCTATCAATATATCTTATATATTGCAAAGACGTCCAAGCCATGTTTATCTCTGCGTCATTTTATTTTATATATCCCGGCAATAAATACGGATGTAGACTGACGCACCGTTTGATGACCACTCTCTAATACAGCTACTGTAATGGGAGGCTGGACATGAAACTGACATCAGTAACAGCAGCCAGAGACCGATCCAATGAACAGCTAAGCAGCTCGCACAGGACAGTCACATTCCACTCTATTCGACTTCTGATGCAACATAACAAGCACCTATGGATGAGTACCGCGTGCAGTGTCGTCGATTCTTTATGTTATATTGTAGGCGTGGCAGAAATTACAATCCAACAACGACATCACAACACCAGAAACACAGTTTTCCACAGACGATGTCGAAGATAGAGCCTGCATACTCATAGCCTATCAATCAGTTGGCTAACCACGTATCTGCTTCATGCTATACCATGGTTATTCCTGCTAGCTGGTTTCTCATTCCATCAGCCGTAGCGGTATGTGGTCATCGATCTGTTTCCTCGTGTAACATCGATCAATTACTGTGACATAGGGTACCAATTTCCCCAGTTTGCAGACAAGTATAACTACTTTTCTAAGAATTGAAGATATAATAGGAAGCGGATGGAGTTGCCTAATATGGTAACAAATGCCGTAGTTCAGAACGAGGCGGAATTTGGTGCCGGGGCTGTAAATAGAATGCGTTAGGGAGCTATTCCCTGGCCAGGCTAGACAAGAGCACTTGAGTTTTGCCCAGCCAACTAGTAAGATGTAGTTCCCAACGGGAGTGGGTGTTTTTGCCCATTTTTGCCTCCTTTTGCTGATGGAGAGAAATATTGCTTTTTGAATGTTAATACCTGTATGATATGATAAATATAATACATGTTACTTATGTAATTTTGGTTGAAGTTTGTAACTGCAACATTACTTCTGTAAGACGAAAGCCTGAGGTTCGAACTTTGCATCTCGAACGTCTATACCACTGTACCATAATTCTCTGCCTACAATTCTTATCATGCTGTAATTGCTAATTCATATTCTGGTGAAAGATATCTTGATATAATCTGCAAATTCTGTGCAGAATCTATGCAGAGTTCACTATATCGTCACATTCGAACCTATGTTCTTTGGATAAGAGACTGGTCTTTACTAGACTTCTAGTGAACTATGGGTGTACTTAAGAGTGCATTCTTTGGATTCACAACTGGTACACTTTCATATTGTGTGTGGATCTTTATGTCATCTGTTTAATGAATATGCCGTGGAGGGGAAGTTAATGGTGTTTGTATGACGTCAGGGGAGAAGAGTTGGACACCCAATTTCTTCAAATGGGTTGTCATGGCCCACATGCTCATATACCGGCGGTAGATCGTGCAGTGTTGCTTGCCATAATAACAAGACATTGGAGCAGAGTATAAACCCCCGACTTATAGGAGTCAGAAGAGTAGACAGTTTGGTCAGAGACAATCCTGGTAATGTTCTAGAACAGATTGTTGTACTCTCATAGTGTCGGTGTTATCATGTGTAGGTGAGAGTATATATTTTAGGTATCGTTGTTCGTCTTGTTCGTCGGTGTGTCTTATCGTGAGGTGGGAGGTTCAAGTTAGAAGACCGTCCCGAATCCCCAACTAGTAGACGAATCAGAGTTACGAGCAATACGATGCTACCCCACTCGTCAGACGAGGGTTTCCCTTCTAATTTATATCCATTTGTTTTTCTATGTGCGTCCATGAAAATGTATATTTTTGGGTGTCAAGGTTTGTCTATTTTGTAGCATAAGGAAGGGTCAGTTTAGAATTCCGTCCTGAATTTCCAAACTAGTAGACGAATCAGTTTACGGGTAATGCATAGATACCCCGCTTGTCAACAGAGATTTAGGTAGAATGTAACAAGCGGAGAACAGAAGGGATATGTCCCCTGTCCTCCTGTTTTATTTGCAAAATTTGTCTCTGTTTGTACGAAATGAAAATATATTTTGCCATGATGTACTGTGATTGCCGTTTTCAATCTTACAGGCACTGGAGGCTGGCGAGGGACTATTAGCTTATATGCAAAGTTGGCGAAACAGAATCTTTATACAAGTTTGGCAATTGAAGTAAGGCCTGTCGGGGGAGACAACTCATTGTTATCTTTCCGGCAGCTGCGAAAAGGTCAAGTCAGGGTTACTTCCCTTTTTTGCCGTAAAATGTTTTACACCGCATTGGTCAAGGGCTGTTGAGACCATATTTTCCCACTATCTACGTCTGAGAGATGTACCCTGTATTCTTCCTGTAGTATCATGGAAGTTATATTTCTGCAAAAGCTTACGGACTGGATTGTACTTCTCCTATGGGCGGGCGTGGACCCAGCTACGGCACCCCTTGTTTGTTTTCATGTCTCACAAAGACCTGTTGGATGTATCTTTGTCTTGGATGAGGCATGCTAACCATATAACTCTCGGGATGCCGCCTAGAGATTTTCTACCCAGCTAGGACAGAACGCTTATGGAGATTCTTGTCACCAGCATATAGTATGATGGCGAATACTACCCTTTGGTGTGAGCCCCTTTTAAATGCAGACCCATTTTCCTCTCAAGACCTAAGCAGCTTTGGTAGTCCAGAATTCACGTCAACAACAACATCATCATGTGTGTTGGGAGTCCTTTAGGAACAGTCGTAGACAGTAACATTTGTACGTCAGATATGTTCCACCATCCAATGGATTACAATAGTCATTGAATCCATATCCACCTCACCATGTTCTGCAGCCAGAGAACCTTCGGTATTTTACAGTGACATAGAAACGTGTTTTGTCATTCAAGAATGGGATGACCCCATCTCTTTTCTTTATCAACGGTGGAATACGTAGAGGAGTTAAGATAGAGACTGTAGAAGCGTCTTCACAGGATTGTTTCCCTTAGAGAACAGATAGTTTTGTAGAAGCCAAGTGTGGGGTGAACATACATGGTTCCTGATTCACAGGATTTACGTATTCAAGTCTTAGTAAGGACACAGACACAATCACCAGACAGATCCAAGATTTGTGATCTGCCTTTTTTAATTACAGTAGTGATCATGTATTAAGGTAGATGTACCGTGTTTGATTAGACTGAACAAAGTTAACTGTAGTCCCGATATGGTTATTCGGGAAAACACCACAATCAAGAGTTTGAGGGGTGAGACAGAGGAGGGGGTGAGGATTTTATATTAGAGAGTAATTCACTGCTTTGATAATGTATTTGTTTGGTTATGATGTTTATAGATTGTAACAGAGATAGAGTCTCGTAATTGACGGTTAGAGATTCTATAAATAAAGAATATATAGGACCAGGAGTGTTCTTATTTTCTTGTGACCATTTTTACAACGTGTTGTTAGTGTAGAGAGATGTGCCACTGTTATTCAGGTACAGAGAACTGGAGTGGGAGGTCAGACAACACATGGACTCATATGTTCTACAGAAAGACAACAGCTTAACCGAGATCCATGGTGACTTTGCCGGTTCTCTTCCTTGTTCTTCAGGAGAAAGTCTTATCATTGTAGGGTGGGCTGGGGTCCATTACTGTTCAGTCCCAATCCTTACATCAATAGAGCAAAGCTACTCTATATTCCTGGAGACTCCTAATCAAGAAACGGGCTCTAACAAAGATCTTATATCGTGTATCCGGGCATTCTAACCCCTAGACCCTTATTCACAGATAATCTATATTTAATATCCCACAATTACAGATAATAGCATATTTTTATTGGTCAGTCTTTGTATTCTCCAGGAGGTTCTCTGGAGGACAATAAATTTAGCTTTCCATTTCCCCAAATACCGACCGACATGATCTAGATGATAGATACACATTAGCTCTTAGAGGTTAGGTGATTCTATATGTCAACTATTCACGCCAGATATATCCACATCGACCCTTTCGGATAATTTACTGTCAATCAAGACCGTCTTCATGAATCGAATTTCAGAAAGCCATCCTAAACACGCCACAAACCATTTTTATTTCCATTCTTGCGTTGAGTGTTGTGATTGAATGTGCTTCTTTGCTCTGCGATGATCTTGCCCTGCCATCTAGCCGAGAAGACCCCTCTCAGTCTCCCACACCGCTGTATGAGTCTTCGCCATAAAGCATCGCCCGAAGCCATATTCTCTGTCAGCTGCCTTATTTCCAACTCTGAGCTCCCATCGCATCAAACCCCACAAGGTCCACCAAAAGTAATAAGGACGTCGGTCTTAATAAACAGTCTTCGCGAGTGGGAATCCAATCATGCCCTTGGGTATATCTGAAACCCCTGTCACATGCTTGATTGTCTTCTCTGCCTTGGCCTTCCATGACATTGCTCCCTTGATGTCAGTTGTGTTCCTATATAGGGGATGTCTGATGTTTTTTATGACTCAAAAATAAACCTTTCCCTGGGTCAACGCATGTCTGGTTTTGATTGAGTGGACGCCACGAATGTAAAGAATTGTTTTGACTGGCGTATCTCTGGTGCACCCCAACACAGTTTGCTTAGCTGCGCATTGGATACTTTCCAATATTTCGCACACTTTACTTTTGTCGATAGCATAAGTACACCCAGTACGCACTATATAACGGATAAGGCCTGGTGATAGTACAGAAGGGAAAGCAATCTCTGATTCTCGTGAGAGGCTGCGTTATTTAGAGCACTTCCATTCGTAGTTTGCCTCTGTATGTTGTTATAATACGTAATATTTGTATGGCAGACTGCGAACACACATACATGTCATATATGTCCGCCTGCCGTGTCTCACAATTTGTTTCCGATGAAGTAGACATCCTGGAGATTGGCTTGCACTATGACATTGTTCACAGAGCACCTCGTCTCCCATGCCTTGTCATGATTCCATTTGGAGCTGGTGAACTCACACCTCAAAACGTTTGCGTTTTACTTCTGTATTAATCCTATCATGTCTTGGCTCTGTGTACCAGTCATATAAGTGATGACTGTCACATATCTTAAAGTATGTGCGAATGTATAAATACATATGTTTATACATGTATGCCAGACAACTGTCTGGGTTAGGGGTTAAAACAAAATACTATTATAGATACAGACAACGTGATCAGAAGATCAGTTAACAAAACAGACAAGACGAAGGGTTAAAAGTTCAGGTCAGCGCAATCTCGCAATCAGATAGCAATAGGGAAACATTGGAAATAGGGGACACTGCAGAGTTGAAAAAGAACGCAAGAAAGGGCCACAAAATATACGACACTTGGGGTTAGGCTTCCACCGATATAAGAAGTATATTTTAGGTGCAGAAACAGTTGTGGTGAAATCTAATTGTGAACAATTAAGTACTAGACATATTTGCCAAGTTTAAAAAGGAGACTAGGGACAAACAACAAGATCAGTTTATTCTTCATGGCTAACCTTAAACAACAATTATAAAGAATGCTCTCTTGAGCCATTTGTTTTAGGCCAGTGCTGTCTCCGCAACATAGGAAGACTATAGTATACTGAACATTGAGTGTGAAATGTACATGTATGTCTTGTGACAGGAAGACAATATCACTGATGTAACTAACGTCTGTGTAGTAGTTGATGTAGTGTCGGAAAGGATCATCTGCGCTGTGTAGGAGACGGTGCCGCCTGCTCAAGTAGATGAAGGTACGTCTATCTCGTTCTCTCTCGCCTAGTATGTTCTCGTTCGAGGCCAGTTTCTCTGTCGTCTTTCAGTAAGGCAATCTCTGAGTCGTCGGCTGACCGTCATTCGAGACATTTACCAACGTTTACCCTCTATTGCTGTTGTCTGACTTGAAGAAAACGATTCGTTAGATGACTCAACACAATATGACGATCTTGCGCAGGGTAGTAACTCGAGGCTGGTCACTCCGAAGTATATTTTAAGCATTGTCAGTGGTTCTGTAACGTTCATTGAGACGTACAATAATGCTGTGGTGGCATTTCATCCTTCCACCAATAGCCCGCGAGCTAATTCCGGTCTCCAAAGCACCACTGGCTAGTTGTTTGTCGTGTTCAGATATTCGTGGAATTGCAAGCACATGTATTGGGTGTTTTGTCTCAACTACTGAGTTTATACTGAGTATACTGCCACAAATCTACTGAGCGTAATCTTGCCAAGACATCAACAGCAGCTGAAAAATGCAGGTTTTGACTGCAATGTCCTGAAAAGGATATGCGGAAAAAACAAAATACTGCCACAACGCGGACACATTTTCAGGGTCATAGCTGTTGGGAAATAGTGTTGCACGGCGTGTGTCTTTCAATGGTTTCATGCAGTGGGTTGAATCATGCACTATCCATTCCATCAGGTATTCGCTCTCTGCCTCACGTCAAACACGGGGAAAATCCATTCCCACACTTCTTTTTCAGCATCTCGGTATAAATATATATATAATAGTTTGGCGTTTGGCGTTTTTAATGTACCTTAGTATATATATATATATATATATATATATATATATATATATATATATATACTTCCGGTACAATGGTGACAAAATGAAGCGTTACTTTTCGGAGGGACGCTATTTGGTGTTATCCTTTGGATTTCGTGTGATTTCCTATGGATTTCCTGTTAATAGTGTTTTACTGTGGATTATGTGATGTTATTTTGTGTTCCTTTTATTGGAAGTTTTCAAAAGAAGCCACGGAAGGCAGGTGGTGGATGAAATTTTGAGGGCAGCCGACAGACATTTGTGGGTCATGGCCTCGAGCTTCACGACGGCAGGCAGAGGAACTCTTCTTGAGTCAATGGCTGCGGTCTCCGACCAGTAAGGTCACTGCCATAGAGGAAAGCAACGGCAAACTACCTCTTTAAAAGTGCCTAGTATATCATGATTCGCTTAAAGACCGATCATCGCAAGACAAGGACAGAGACGTTAAAATTAGCAACTTGGAACGTTAGGAC
Source organism: Cepaea hortensis (assembly GCA_963921405.1). Classification (NCBI taxonomy): domain Eukaryota; kingdom Metazoa; phylum Mollusca; class Gastropoda; order Stylommatophora; family Helicidae; genus Cepaea; species Cepaea hortensis. The sequence continues at coordinate 73,944,078 of OY992894.1, read as the reverse complement.
GTTAAACAACGACGGAAAATTAGAGAACATTAAACAAGAAATTGAAAGGGAAAAAATTAATATTTTAGATATGTGCGAAATGAGATGGACAGGAGCAGGCATCAAGATAGAGGAAGATTTCAAGATTATTTATTCTGGAGGTGAAGATCGTCATAGAGGAGTGGCAATTATTTTGGACCGGAAAACAGCAAAATCTGTTCAAGGATATTGGGCTGTGTCAGACAGAGTTCTACTAGTTAAATTAAGTGGCAGACCTTTTAGCATAAATATTATTCAAGTATATGCCCCAACACGAGAATCCAGTGAAGATAGTGTAGAAGAATTTTATAATGACATAGAGTCTGCCTTAAAGAAATGTAAAAATTCAGAAATAAACATCATAATAGGGGACTTCAATGCAAAAGTAGGAAATCAAGGGGATAGATACACAGTAGGAATCTATGGTTTAGGAGAGAGAAATTAAAGAGGATACAGACTCGTAGAGTGGGCAAAAGAACAGGAAATGATTGTAGGAAACACCTGGTTCAAGCAACACCCTAGACGATTATGGACATGGAGGAGTCCTGATAGCAGGATTAGAAACCAGATTGACTACATTCTCATTAGCAGAAGATTTAAAAACGCATTAACACTAGCAAAAACAGTTCCCAGTGCTGATTGTTATAGTGACCACAGATTACTCACAGGAACATTGAGGATAAAGTTGAAGAAAGTCAAGTATATAACAGGAAACACTAAATATGATTTGTGTACATTGAGTAATGACAAGGAAATACAAAACAAATTCAACATAGGAGTACAGAACAGATTTGAAATGTTGTCTGATCTAGAGATCCTATTCCAGAATGTGGATGATCAATGGGAAACGTTGAAGAATTCAATCAATGTGGCTGCAGAAACAACTATTCCAAAATTAAAGAAGGTGGGTCGTAAGAAATGGATGACTGAAGAAATTTTACACCTCATGGAAACAAGAAGACTCAACAAAAATAATTCTGTCAAATATGAAGAAATTCACAGACAAGTCAGAATATTATGTAAGGAGGCAAAAGAAGCATGGCTTGGGGAAAAGTGCTTAGAAATTGAAAATCAACACAACAGTCAAAATACCAAATTAGTGCACAAAATAATTCAGGAACTTACTAATAAAAGAACAAGTACATCAACAGGGTGTCTAAAAACTAAAGATGGCAAAATCATAATAGAAAAAGACCAGATTCTACATGTATGGACAGATTATGTGAAACACCTTTATGATGATAAAAGAGACGAACAGTATGATATTAGATTTAATAATGAAGGACCGCCAATTTTGGAGATGGAGGTTCGAAATGTTCTTAAGCATATGAAAGCTGGCAAGGCCCCCGGTGCAGATAACATCACAACAGAAATGATTAAAGCTTTAGAAGAATTTGGATTAGAGCAAGTCACCAGACTGCTGAACACATTATATGATACTGGAGATATACCTCCTGAATTATGTAACTCTGTATTTATTGCAATCCCAAAGAAATCATGAACCTTGGAATGTGATCAACATAGAACAATTAGTATAATGAGTCATATCACAAAGATTTTGCTAAGAATTATCATGCAAAGAGTGAGGAAGAAGATACAACCTGAAATAGGGGAAGAACAATGTGGGTTTGTAGAAGGAAAGGGTACAGTAAATGCTGTGTATATGCTGCGAACAGTTATTGAACGTGCTATAGAAGTAAACAAGGATATACATCTTTGCTTTGTTGACTATACAAAGGCTTTTGATAGAGTTAGACAAGTCAGCATGGTGGATATGCTTGCAGATCTACAAATTGATGGGAAAGACATAGACTTATAAAAAACATATATTGAAAACAACAAGCTGCAATAAGGATTGATAATGAAGTGGGACAGTATCAGCCAATTAAGAGAGGTGTTAGGCAGGGATGTGTGATGTCTCCAGATCTTTTTTCCCTATTCTTCTTCTTCAGCGTTCCGAGCCATTGAGGTTCTTTGCTGCAAATACAATCCGTCTCCATTCGTCTCTCTGGTGGACCTTCTCTTGCCAGTCGTTGATTCCAAGTGCTTGTAGGTCTGTACATGTATTATCTCTCCACCGCCTTCTTGGTCTACCTCGGGGTCTACGGTCATTTATTTCCTGAGTGTAAGCGAGTTTTGTTTCCCTATTATCTTCCATTCTTTCTATATGCCCCAGCCATTGTAGTCTATTAGCCTTCATGATACCAGTGATTAGCGGGGACTTAAACAGATCATAAATGTCTTTGTTACTTCTTCTTTTCCACTCTCCACTTTGTGTATCCCTAATGGGTCCAAAGATGCGTCTTAAAATTTTGTTCTCAAAGGTTTGTAACATGGCTTCGTCTCCTTTCGTTGTACTCCAGGTTTCAGAGCCATACAGCACAACTGGTCTGATCAGTGTTTTGTATATTGTGATTTTGGTGTTACGAGATAGCGCCTTTGATTTTAGTAGATGTTGTAGTGCATAGTATATCTTATTTCCAGAGTTGATTCTAGTTTGTATTTCTTCCCTTATGATGTTGGAGCAGTTGAAGATCGTACCCAGGTATTTGTATGTTTCCGTTCTTTTAATGGTCATATTATCTATTTGTATGTGGCCAGAGTTTCTAGCCATTCCGTCTCTTGAAATTACCATATATTCTGTCTTATCTTGGTTGATAACCAGCCCCATCTGTTGGGCTTTTTCCTTTAAGTGAGTCAATATTTCCAATGTCTTTTGTTCACTTTGCCCTATAATATCTATATCATCTGCATAACCAAGCAGCTTGGATGTTCCTCCAATATCACATTCCTCCTTTACCTTCCTTACAACTTTCTCTAGAGCCAGATTGAAGAGTAGCGGCGATAGTGCATCACCCTGTTTCAAGCCAGATGTTATTTGGAAGGGGTCTGATTTCCTGCCTTTATATGTTACTATATTATAAGTATCTTCCATGCATAGTCTGGTCATGTTGATTAACTTCCTTGGTATTCCAAATTCCTGCATAGCATTCCATAGACTATTCCTATGGACACTATCATAAGCCTTTTTAAAATCCACAAAAATGTTATGGAGATCTCTTTTATATTCCCAATGTTTCTCGGCTATTTGTCGTAAGATAAATATCTGATCTATTGTTGATCTGTTTTGTCTAAAACCCGCCTGGTAGTCACCTAATATGTCTTCTGAATATGGTTTTAATCTATTTAGTAATACTGCGGATAGTATCTTATAGCTTGTGGACAGTAGTGATATTCCTCTATAATTTCCACATTGGAACTTGTCTCCTTTCTTAAAGATAGGTATCAATAATGACTCTTTCCAGTCATGGGGTAATTCTTCTGTCCTCCAGATTTTTATTATTAGTTCGTATAGCTTTAGATGTAATGCATGGCCACCTGCCTTTATAAATTCAGCAGCAATTCCATCAGTCCCAGTTGCCTTATTGTTTTTAAGTCGTGTGATTACATATAGGATTTCTTCAAATGTAGGTTCTTCAATTTGTGGTTCGCATGTTAGAACCTCTTCCTGTGAGAAAATGTTACTTGGAGCTTCACAATTTAGTAATTCATAAAAATATTCTTTCCATGTGTTGCACATTTCCTCATTGGTATTTATCATATTCCCATTTTTGTCTTTTAAACCATATGTGTTTTGTTGGTGCCCTCGTTTCATTGACTTCAGTTCTTTAAAAAATTGTCTGGATTCATTTTTCTGGTGATTAGTTTCCATATCTTTGATTATATTACTCATATATTCTCGCTTCTGCTGTCTGACTATTTTTGTAGCCTCTTTACATTCATTTCTATAATGCTCTTCCTTTTGGATGTTATTGATGTCATTTAACCATACATGTCTGGCATTCTTCTTCCTAGTGACTGCTTCTTCACATTTTTGATTGAACCATCTGTTCTTTCTATGCGTGGTTAACACACCGAGACATTCTTCTGCGGTAGACTGAATTGTATTCTTGATGTTCAACCAAGTTTGGTCAATGCTTTCCTCCAAAGGGTTTTGCAGAGTTTCAAGTTTACATTTTATTTCATCTGTAAATTTCTCTTTGACTGTAATGTCTTGCAGTTTTTCTCCGTTATATGTTGGGTGTAATCTTTGTAATTTAGTATAGAAAGCTCTCTTAAGTTTTATTTTAAATTTTGCTCCAACGAGGAAGTGGTCACTGTGGCACTCAGCTCCTCTATAACTTCTGACTTGCTGTATGTTTGATGCATTTCTGTTGTTAATTAAAATGTGATCTATTTGATTATAGGTTCTCTTGTCACATGATTTCCAAGTTTGTTTGTGTATATCCTTTCTTTGTAGTCTGGTACTGCTAACCTGCAGTCCTTTGGCTTCTGCCAGGTTGATGACTCTCCATCCATTATCATTTGAAGTTGTATGTAGGCTTTCCATACCGGCCACTTTTTTATTAGTTTGCTCTCTACCTATTTTTGCATTGAAGTCTCCCAGCACAATCAGGATGTCCTGTTTGGGGGTTTCTTCTATGACATCTTCCAGATCATTATAAAAGTCTTCTTTAATATCATCTTCTTTCTCTTCAGTAGGTGCATGTACATTAATCATCGTTATATTTTTCCATTTACCTTTTATTCGTAATTTACTAATCCTGTCATTAAAAGCTTTAAAGTTTAAAACGTTCCCCCATAACTCTTTTTTGATGACAAATCCTGTTCCTAATTCATGTTTATTTTGGGTGTTTCCTCCATATATTATAATCATTCCATTTTGCTCTAAAGTACCCTCTCCTGGCCACCTTATTTCTTGAATTGCTGTTATATCCATTTGATATTCAATCAGCTCCCGGGTTAGTTCTTCGGCCGCTCCAGCTCGATATAGTGTCCGTACATTCCATGTTCCAAATCTCAAAAGTCCTTTAACGTTCCAAGGTCGTTGTCCAGATAAGTCAGTCCGATATCGAGGCTCATGTATTTGTTTCGTAACAAAGAAAGGTTTTTACAAAGGTGGGGATGTTAACCCCACGCTTCAACCCCCAACCTGGAGGACCAGGGTGTTTCTCTTTGTCTGTTCTCTACCCTTTGACCTGTCCGGCTTGGGAGGCCCTGCTGGTAGCTACGCTACCGCCGGCATAGCTCTCAGGGTCATTGAGAAACTCAAGCTCCCCCACCACGACAAGGTGGAAACACCATCGGGGGAGCTTTTTTCCCTATACAGTGAAAATATTTTCAGAAATGTAGAGGATATAAATGGAATCAGCATTGGAGGACGAAACATCAATAACATTAGATATGCAGATGATACAGTATTAATTGCAGACAATGCGCAGGACCTGCAACAATTAGTAGATGCTGTTGTTGTACACAGTGAGCAACTGGGGTTAGAATTAAATTGTAAAAAGACTCAGGTTATGGTCGTCAGTAGGAAGGAAGAAGTGCCACAATGTAATATACAAGTAAATGGAAATATTCTTCAACAAGTGAATCGGTACAATTATCTTGGAACAGTCATAACATCTGATGGGAGATGCCTTGAAGAGATTAGAACAAGAATCGCCATGGCGAAAGTAGCCTTTAGCAAGATGAAAAACATTCTGACCAATAAAAAGATGTCAATTGAAACGATAAAAAGAGTGTTGAGGGGATACATAGAGCCTGTTCTTTTGTATGGATGTGAAACTTGGACAATGAACAGTCAAGCTGAAAAGCATCTGATGGCTGCAGAAATGTGGTTTCTGAGGAAAATGCAAAGAATACCATGGACAGACAGAAAACCAATGACCAAGTACTACAGGAGACAAATGAACATCGTAAACTGATTAGAGAAATTAGACGTAGATAGTCAAAAAATTTTGGACATGTTATGCGAAGAAATGGATTGGAGAACTTAGTGACAACTGGCAAGATCGAAGGTAACAGACCAAGAGGAAGACCGAGAGGAAAATACCTGGATTGCTTGGCCACATGGCATGGACGAGACAGGAACACTGAGCTGATCCACGACACTGGTGATCGAGTGAAATGGCGAGTCATGACCGCCTTCGCTTTCTGGCATGGCACATGATATATATATATATATATATATATATATATATATATATATATATATATATATATATATATATATATATATATATATATTCATTGGCACCTTTCCGTCTTGACAGACGATAGTTTGGTACATTGTGCTTCAAAAAGGCTTAATAACTACGATCCATGGCGGTGGCGAGTGTGGCTGGTAAGGCCAATTCTTGCTGCAAATGTTTGCCCACAATAGGTGCATGTGAAAACATGGTCACTTCCACCATTTTGCACCATCTTACGTCTCTCACGCTCTATGTGTGCTTTATCTGCAATCATTTTCTCCTTTGTCTTTATTCCATTTCTGATAGTTGCCCTCCATGCAACACGTTCAGCGGCGACGTGCTCCCAATGTGCATTATCAATGCCTGCATCAATCATGTCCCGCTTACACACATCTTTGTATCGTAGTAGAGGCCGACCCTGAGATCTCCTACCCGTCTGTAATTCCCCCAAAAAGATGTCCTTTGGTATTCTACCATCATCCATCCTCCTAACGTGTCCTATCCATCTAAGTCTACGAAGACTGAGCATGGAATAAACTGTCACACAACCTGATCTTTCCAATACTTCAGTATTTGTGATTTTGTCTTGCCACTTAATACCAAGTATTCTTCGCAGACACCGCATATGAAAGCTGTTTAAACGTTTCTCTTGGCGTGAGTAAGTTGTCCAGGTTTCACTGCCATAAAGAAGAGTACTAAGGACACAGGCTTGGTAGACGAGGACTTTTGTTTTGGCAGTAAGCTTCCTGTTCTCCCAGACTCTTTTTGCTAACATGTTCATTGTTGTTGCTGCCTTGCCAATCCTGATGCTGATTTCCTGATCGAGAGATAATCTCTCGATATATATATATATAAATCGCGATTGAGACAAAAAGACACAGATAACAAGTAAAAGAAACGGGGAAAGATTGAGAGAGGCAGGTAACTAAGCAAACTCCTGAACGTAAACTTGCCAAGACATCAACAACAGTAGTGCTGGTGTGGACAGCGATGGCCTGTAAATATGATTTTATTTTTTTGTTCGCATATCCTTTACATGACATCGCTGTCAACATCATGGCACATGATGGATGGATGGATGGATTTACAGAAACATTTAACACACGTCGATGAGTTATCAGACAGGTTGTGGGATCAACACTTTGTGCCAGATATATTGAACGGCAGAAGATCAAGTGGTTCTTGTCCTTGACTTGGGAACGTAAATTACAAGTACCTCTGAAGTCTGAATGGGTTCGACTGATGGCGAAGAACACTGGAAATAAGGAAAGCCAAGTAGTATACAATGTTGGAAACGATTAGTATTTTGGGGTGTTTGATAGGGCGGTCGCCATATAAATGCTTATATGTTTGTTATCCCGCCCTTGCGTGACCTTTCAAAAACGGACCACATTTTCAAGGGATATAACTCATGAATAAAAAATTGAATGATTCATACACTAATACCTCCCTTTCTTGTTGAGAATTTATATATATATATATAAACTAGAGGACCCGGCCCGACTTCGCCCAGACCCTGGCGCCGATCTATCTATCTATCTATCTGTCTGTCTGTCTGCTTGTCTGTCTGACTGTCTGTCTGTCTGACTAGGCCCAGTTTCGCCCAGCTCCTGGTGGGGAGCATCTCATTTAATTCATATAAGCAGTCATGTAAGCTCCCGTTCCCGACTATGTGTCTGTCTGTCTATCTGTTTGTCTGTCTGTCTGTCTGATCCGACCCGGCTTCACCCAGTCCCTGGTGGGGAGCATCTCATTTATTTAATTAATATAAGTAGTCATATAAGCTCCCGTTCCCGACTATCTGTCTGTCTGTCTATCTGTCTGTCTGTCTATCTGTCTGTCCGACCCGGCCCGACTTCGCCCAGGCCCTGGTGGTGAGCATCTCATTTAATTCATATAAGTAGTCATATAATCTCCAGTTCCCGATATGTCTGTCTGTCTGTCTGTCTATAGCCAGGGGACTTAACCTAAGATATAGCAATGCTACTAAACGTTATGTCCCATTATTATATCTTTTCTGATGTTAAGTCATGTAATTTAAATATTAAATTTTAGTAAGTAAGTAGGTGATTTTACACTAAATAACTATGACAGTCGGTTGCACGACGTGGCGTGTAGAAAATTTCATCTCAATCGGATGGACCGTTCGCGCACGCATAAAGAACAGACATACATACATACACACACACATACATAAATTGTGTTTATATATATATATATATATAACATTTAATAATTACTGATATTGTTGGTTGTAGTAGGCGAGGCTTAAATACTATCATCATAATAGTGATGATTTGTTAGGGTACAGTGTTCTTCCTCCTCGGTTTAGTCCTCTTTTTCTCGTCCTTTATTTCTCTATCTGTATTGGGCATAAACAATATCATCATACATTGGTGCTGTATAAGGGATAAGGGTACAGTGCATGTCCTCGGGGTAGCCTAGGGGCTGAGCGTACGTGGAGTGGAGGTGACGGGGTGGCCGTGGGGTGTTGGCGTGTGGCTTATGGTTAGGTGGTTCGAACCTCAAGCAGCAACAGGTGTCATATGAACACCTTAATAAGTAAGAATATAAATATGGCGGCTATATGATATGTATAGGTTCGTTGTTGCTTATTCACTATCATCATACAGGTTACAAATGAAAACCTTAAAAAGTAAAGATGGTCGGTATTGTTGGATGTGGGTGGTATGGCTTAGTGTCATTCAATGTAAAGATGTGGGTAGCGATCATTTGTGATCTGTAGACGGCCGTAGTGGTTTAAACACTATCACCATACGGATTACAAACGAAAACTTTAAAAAGTAAAGATGGCCGGCATTATCGACTGTACTGGGTATGGCATAGTGCTATTCGGCGATAAGGGGTGGGTAGCGGTCATTGGTGATCTGTAGAGAATCGTAGTGGTTTAAACACTATCATCACACGGGTTACAAATGAAAACCTTAAAAAGTAAAGTTGGACAGCTTTATCGACTATAGAGGGTATGGCTTAGTGAAATTCGTTGGAAAGGGGTTGGTGAGTGGAGTAGTAGCTAGATAAGTGCTTCCGAACACTATCATCATGCGGTTTGAGAGCTTCAATTGCAAACCATAGAAAGTAAACATGGCCGATATTATTGATTGTAGCGGGTATAGCTTAGTGAAATTCATTGGTAAGGTATAAGTGAGTGGGGTAGTAGGTAGATTAGTGATTCTGAACACTATCATCATACGGTGTCAGAGCTTTAAATGAAAACTTTCAAAAGTAAAAATCACCGATATTATTGAGTGTAGCGGGTATGGCTTCATGATATTCTTTAGTAAGAGTGGGTGAGTGGTGGTGTAGGTAGATAAGTGCTTACGAACACTATCATTATACGGTTTTCAGAGCCTCAGCTAAACACCTTAAAAAAGTAAAGATGGCCAGCATTATCGATTATATCGGATGTGGCCTAGTGAAATTCGTTGGTAAGGGGTGCTTGAGTGGAGAAGTAGCTAGATAAGTGTGTCTGATCATTATTAAGGGGTGAGTGAGTGGTGGAGTGGATAGACAAATATGTACGGTTCTTGTTAAGAGCCGGTGGAGGTGATAGATAAAGACTCTCGGTCGGTGATAAAGGGTGGGTGAGTAGAGGAAAGGCTTGATGGGTGCTTCTGATCTTTGTTAAGTGGTTGTCGTGTGGCGGGTTGGCTAGATAATTACGTCCGTTCCTTGAAAAGAGCCGGAGGTTAAGTATCATATTAAAGTCTAAAAATTGAACTCACAGTTGGCTGATCTGAGGGTGACCGCCTGGGTGACTAATCACGGGGCTATGTCGGCGGGGTTGAACGTAAGTGGATGTGTCCAGACCTGTATATTCGGAAAATCCATAGGTGACTCATACCGACCCCACAGATGTGAAATCGCGTGAACATACCTGAACCATTTTTGGGGAAAATTTGTGGGGTGGAACTATACACATTCGAAAAAAAAAATTGGAAGTACGATTATGGTATAACGGTACATATACTCACAAGCTTCTGTCTAGACATATTTTAATAAGAATATCTACAGGGATTACAGTATAAATTTAACCCTCTAAACTATCCACAGAAGGAAACATACACAAATACAAATGCACATACTAAAGGTATTTATCTTTAACATTCCGAATTCGTCGTAAAAATTCGTTTAGGGAGGTTGTGGTCTGACATGCGAGTCAAGTGACCAGCCCGGCAAATCTGATTCTTCATTAGTAGAGTTTGGATACTGGGTATGGACGCTCTTTCTAAGACTTCAGTGTCTGGGATCTTGTCTTACTATTTAATCTTCAATAGCTTCCTAAGGCAGACAACGTGGAAGTGGCTTAATTTCCTACCGTGTCGCTGGTAAACAGTCCAATTTTCACAAGCATATAGCAGTGTGGATAATACAACTGCTTTGTAGACTTTCAGCTTCGTTTGCAGGCTTATTCCATTTCTGTCCCTCACATTCTTGTACAGTCTGCATTCACTTCGTCATCAATTGTGGCAGCTTGGGACACAGTGCAGCCAAGATAGGTGAATTTGTCCACAACACTTAGTCTATGACATTCACTTTGATATTCCGCACGGTGTGATTAGTCCCTGGAGCTGGCTGGTATATAACCACAGTCTTCTCCAAGTTAATATTGAGCGCAAAGTTGGCACAGGCATATGAGAAAGCTGAAACATTGTGTTTCATATCTACCTCTGAGCGCAATCATCAGCAAACAGGAGCTCCCTGACGGTGTCGCTGGTAGTTTTGATTTTTTATTTTAGATGAAACAACTTTCCATCCATATGGTAGTTGATGTCTATTTCAATGTCATTGTTTTCGAAGGCATTTGTCAGCATTGCTGAAAACATGAGGCTGAACAGTGTTGGTGCCAGGACCAGCTTTGCTTCACTCCATTGGTGACAGGAAAGGACTCTGACAGTTCACAATTTTCCTGTCATCTTGCCTGCATACCATCATGAAATAACAGCACTATTTGGACACACGTTTGTGGACAGCCATATTTTGCCATAATTTTCCAAAGTCCTTCTCTGCTGACTGTATCAAAAGCCCTGGTCTACAAAAGTTACTAAGCCGATGATAACCGTGTCCGACTGTCCTCCGTACAACGATGCACTCTGCTACAGTAATATAACAATGTCTATGATTAATGATCTTATGTTCCATCTATCTTGACGTCTCTCATACGTCGAACAATGGCTGTGTATTTACCCCTCATTTCACATGGATCGTTACGTTTGACACGCGAATTTATGATGCTTATACATGTCACAAACGGATAGAATTGAGAATAATTACTTTTGTGATATGGCCATTTTTCACAAATAAGACCTGAAAACAAAATATTCTATATTAAAGAAGCAGCTATTAGAAGACACAATAGACAAAGGAGAGATGCTTGCTCTACGGGCACTATTGATACACGAAATGAGGTAATGTCCTGACGGTAGTCAACACATTTGATACTTACATGTTTACATAAGACAAAGCTTAAATATAAGAGGTACCAAGGATCGACTGTGGAATCATCATACAATAGTTTATTTAACAAGTATATTAATTCTGAACTGTAAATAGTGTCAATGGTGGTAAAGGGATTGTTGATCACATCACCTGTGGCATCCATCAACGAACAAGTAAACTACAGTCCTACATTAACAGGCTTGTCAATTACATTTCAAAAAAATACTGATGCCAAGTAATAGATACTCACCACCATTTAATAATCACTATAACCATTACATCATCATCACCAACGTCAGCAAGCGTTAAATAATCATTGATGTTTGGCTCAATGGATCTCAACCACTATCTATTCTGAGCCATATGCTGTACCCTAGGATGTTTTCTATTAATTTATATTTTTAATGCCCTATACTTGTGCTGATGTAATTCTGTGATTTTCAGTAGTTTGTCATATTGTTTAACACGTGTCTTGTCTTTCTCATTGTTATTTCCTCCAGACGAACACTGTCTATATGCAATAACGATTAAGTCTTGGTGTCAGTAAAAGATGAGCAGTAATATAACCCGTGAAGCAAGCGCGTCAGAAAGCTTTTAATTGTAACATCAAGTCCGCCTTCGGCGAGTCTTTCGACCTTTCTATATTCTTATACAATTTGGGGAGTAACAATCCTTGAGGGCGTAACCATCCTTGAGGGCGTAACCATCCTTGAGATCGTAACCATCCTAGAGACTATTCCTTGTTGTCTTTCTCTGATCGCATCTTGATTTCGAGACGTTTTTTTTTAAACGTTTTTCGCACTTATCTTACAATTACATCGCAATGTGTGCCTACCCACACGGCATCGCCCTCAAGGAGACGAATATTGTACGACCGGTTCAACTTGTCCTGTCAAAAGCAAATCGGCACCTTCTAATCGGCTATGAGAATGCCAGCTCCTGTCTTTTGAGCGGTTTGTCTCAGTCTCTGCTTCCACATCGGTGATTCTCTATGACAACAGACAGCATTGCCAAAATGTTGCCTTCTTAACACTTCGTTAACACAGCGGAATGACACGCCCTCCCTCTGCACACACTCAGAAAAATAAAAGTTCTTTCTTGGGGCTAATATGATTGTGCAACTTTGTTTTCTTATGAACCTTAACCTAGCTACGTAGAGGTCGAATCGGATAATCCTGGTGCATTACATCACTACCACAGTTAAATGCCAGATTTGCAATGAAAAAGCTGATGAAAGATAGCCCTGTATTTGGCGCTCATGTGATAGTAGATGAAAATGTTCATAGAGGAGTTTGTGGACTCCAGGGCAAACCCAATACTGCAGACAGATATAAACAAGTTTCTGTATTTTCCTCCTATGGAGAACTCCGGCTCCACGATCATGCCAATGGTGATCAGACATACAGGGACGAAACATGCGAGGAAAAGTCCAGAAATAAAAAGCACCATTTTTGTTATTTTATTGTCTCGACTTGTAGCACTTTCGGATTGTACATTTCCAATTGACTTTTGACGCCACTGTGATTTTACTCGAAGATTGACGACCAGTGTTACTGTACACACGAGTATGGTTAAGAAAGCACTGAGATGTACAAAGACATTACTGATAGAAAAAACGACACTTTCGACCTGCTCCCTATCGTCTGTGAACACTAGACCAATGAGAGTTTTGTTTCTGATGTAGGAAAATTTGAAGTCCAGTCTGTTGGCGTAATATACGGGTACCACGTTAACCATCAGGCCAACGAACAAGATAACTATGATGGTTGTGACTCTTGTATGCGTGAATATCGTCTTCACCTAGATGTAATAGTAAAGAAAATAATACATTATTTCTTAATCGCTTACTTTCTCTAAATGCTTTTATGCCACTGATGTATCTATCTTTCTGTCTCTCTGTTCATCTCTGTCTCTCTGTATTTCTATCTGCCTGCCTGTCCCTCTGTCTTTCTCTCTTTTATTGTCTAACTCTTTGTCATTGTGTCTGAAATGATTGTTGCAAATCCCTACCCGTTAAAAAAAATTAAAACACACACACACACATACATGCACACACACACACTCACACACAAACATGCACAAACACTATATATATATGTGTGTGTGTGTGTGTGTGTGTGTGTGTGTGCGTGTATGTGTGTATGTGTGTATGTATGTGTAGGTATACAGTGAAACGTTGATTAACCGTCACCGTCAGGGCCAGTTCTGCGACGGATAACCGAATAGCAACAACATAAGAAATGACAAAAATGTCTGAATACACATGCACAGTAATGTGATTTCACCGCGGGCTTGGGAAGAACGTGAAAATTAAATCCTTTGCAAGTGATATATGATTGAAGTGTTAATATATGATTTTGTGAATATATGATTGTGTAAATATATGATTTTGAATGTATGAATATATGATTTAATATACTATACACATAGTGTATTTAATTTTACAAAACAATCAATATTAACTTCAATATAAGAGTAGTGATGTACAGAAGCCGTCTCCATGACAAAGGCCTTACGGACGCGATTCGTAAGCCCACTTATCCGCGTTCGATACACAGCTGCGACCGATTTGGCAGCAGACCTCGTTACGCTGGGTTTTAACGAGTTGGTATTGGCCGGTCGTCCAGAGAGCAATGGCAAACTACTGAATGTAAACTTGCCAAGACATCAACAGCTGCAGTAAAATGCTGATGTTGACAGCGGTGTCCTGTAAAAAGGATATGCTACAAAATATTTTACAGATATGTATTGCAATACTATAAACCTACGTTACTTTAGAATAAGCTTTCATGTCCTTCTACGTCTTTGAGACTCCAGCTTTCTGCGCGGCGATGTTCTGTATCGTACGTAGAGGTAGGATTTGTGTTGCATTTTCCTCCTCTTGCATTTCAAACCAGTCGATGCACTTTGATAACATTGTTCTGCCTCTGAGTGGCTAGTTGTAGGTTTTTGGTTAAGAACTGATCCTTCATCGTCATCAATTTATTTTTCTTCAATTGTAGTAACATTAGAAACAATTTCGTCCTCGTTATAAATTTCAAAGCCTCCATACATCTTGTCACATTCCAACGAATCTGTTACTTCTTCTGGCGTAATGTTTTCACTGTTTAGTCCTACATTATTGCACAGTTGCACAATGTCGTCAACACTAACAGTCTCAGTTCCTTCAGTTTCGTCAATAGGTTCAGGCAAGAGTTTCTTCCATCCATTCTTTCGGTTAGACACTGTAAGGTCAGCCCAGGCAGTTGCGATATTGAAAATAGTATCCCTTATTTTGTAACTCTTCCCCCCCCCACCCCCCCCCCCACCCCCCCCCCCCCCCCCCCCCAAAAAAAATATTTAAGGGTGGTGGCGGATAACAGAAACTGTCTTTTCCACGAGCGACGGTTAATCAAAGTTTCATTGTATATATACAGAAAATTATAAATACCGAATGTTTGTAAAGTCTCACTACAATTTGTATGTAGAACACATTTGAAAAATTAAATACATGACGTTATCAAAACTATGCTCCACAGACCATCGTGAAGTATACTGTTCAAAAAAAAAAGAAAAAAGAAACATATAACTATCAGAGGGTACTTTTTTTATGAGTTTGTAAGTATAATTTAGTGCGAGGGTATATAAAAACCAGCCTCAAATGTTCTTTACAGTATCAAATGCACCTTTTGACCTGAATTGCTTTCGTTTTTGTAAACGTTACAATGCAGTGGTCAAGAGAGTTTATTAAAAAATTTTTACCACAGTTCATGATGCGCGCACGTGAAAGCAAAAACATTTGGGGTGAACACTACTCACTAACTACGCAACTGAAACCCTATAAAAGGATAACATTACACAAAAGAATTCAGTTCATTTTCAAGCAAACGTCTGTGGCATCTCTATCAAGAAATTTAAGAAACATTGCAACTGACCAACTGTATGCAGGCGAAAGACAAAGTTAGGTTGCCAGGCAACTAAACGTGCATCAGTCGACTTTGGCACCGGTTCTAAGCCTCTGGCTCAGTTGAAGACCGGCATAGCAGTGGACGATCCAGAGTGGCAATAGCAGCGGATGATCGGTTTATTCGGCTTCGTCATCTCAGAGACAGGTTTACAACATCTTCCTCAACTCTCAGCCATTGCCTGCAGGACGTCATGTGTCTGATAAAACTCCGGAATAGACCTGATGATGCTGGACTTCGGGCACAACGACCTCATCGTGGACCTGTCCTTACACGCCACCATCGCCAAAATCGACTTCTTTGGGCTAACCAGCATCGTCCTTGGGCAGCAGACAGCCAATGGAGATGTGTCTGGTTTAGTGGCGAATCTGTATTTTTAATGCAGTATCATGACAGTCGGAGAAGGGTCTACCGTGGGAGTAATGAACGTTTTGTCCACACTTGCAGTAATGAAGCTCCACCGCACGTTGGTTGAGGTGCATTGGTGTAGGGAATGATCAGTTACAGAGGAAGGAGTCAATTGGTTCACACTGAAGGAGGCTTTAATGCGCTACGATACGTCAATGAAATTCTTCCACCCCATGTCCTTCCACTTTTGGCTACCCAGGGTTCAGTGTTTCAACATGACAATGCCAGACCCCACTGTGCACTGTTGACAATGCAGTTCCTGACTGCCAACAACATTCTCAACCTTCCTTGGCCATCCCTGTCCCTAAACATGACTCCGACTGAGCACCTGTTGGATGAGCTACATAGACGTGCTTGTCGCCAAGACGTTGCTCCATCCAGTAGTCGTGATCTGTTCCAGGCACTCCAGGAAGAGTCCGCAGCCATCCCACAGGCCCACATCAGACGCCCGATCGCATCCATACCCTGGAGATGTCAGTCGCTAATTGGTGTAAGAGGAGGCCACACACCATACTCACGGGAAAGACCGTACGCCGAAAATATCTCCTGACACAGATGCAAAAAACTGTCAATTGATTGTCTGAACCCTAAGGTTTTCTTGTGTGCAATTTGAATAATTAACTTATCACATTAAAAAAAGTTATTGAATATCAAATTTATGGTTATGTGTGTGCCTTGGACAGCAATGCGTTTCTTTTTTTTTTTTTTTTTTTTTTTTTTTTTTTTTTTTTTTTGAACAGTTTAATATGCAGTGAATGGTTGTCGTCTGCTGGAGTATTTCTTTGCACCCCAAACATAATGGTGTTATCATCGAAAGAAACAATATTTTTTAGTTGAACGGGTGAAGAAATGGCGGTCGATACACACTGTTTGTTGTTCAAAGATTTCACCATTCCATCATCATTGGCACCTTTCTGTCTTGACAGACGATAGATTGGTACATTGTGCTTCAAGAAGGCTTAATAACTACGATCCATGGCGGTGGTGAATGTGGCTGATAAGACAAATTCGTGCTGTAAATATTCGTCAACTAGGATGCATGTGCAAACATGAACATTTCCACCATCATGCACCATCTTACGTCGCCCACGCTCTGTGTGTGCTTTATCTGCAATCATTTTCTCCTTTGTCTTTATTCCATTTCTGATAGTTGCTCTCCATGCAACACGTTCAGCTTCGACTTGCTCCAAATGTGCGTTATCAATGCATGTATCAATCATGTCCCGCTTACACACATCTTTGTATCGTAGTAAATGCCGAACCTGAGATCTCCTACCCATCTGTAATTCACCAAAAAAAATGTCCTTTGGTATTCTATCATCACCCATCATCCTAACGTGTCCTACCTATCTAAGTCTACGAAGGCTGAGCATGGAATAAACCGTCACACAACCTGATCTTTCCAATACTTCAGTATTTGTGATTTTGTCTTGCCATGTAATACCAAGTATTCTTCACAGACACCGCATATGAAAGCTGTTTAAACGCTTCTCTTGGTGTGAGTAAGTTGTCCAGGTTTCACTGCCATAAAGAAAAGTACTAAGGACACAGGCTGGTAGACAAGGACTTTTGTTTTGACAGTAAGCTACCTGTTCTGTCAGATTCTTTTTGCTAACATGTGCATTGTTGTTGCTGCCTTACAAATCCTGATGTTGATTTCCTGATCTAGGGAAATTATTTTGCTATATACGTCAGATCCTAGATATGTAAAAGGGTCTACTATCTAAAGTTCGGCGTCGTCAATAAAGATTGATGGTACCCCATGTGCACGTTGTGACATAATCTGTGTCTTCTTTTTGTTAATTGTTAAACCAAATTCAGAACAAGCATTGGAGAATGCAGATAGTAGATAGTTGTAATTCTTCCTCACAGTGGGTCGTAATTGCAGCATCATCTGCAAAAAGCAATTCTCTGATTAGTACCCTCCTACTTTTGGTCTTGGCTTTCAATCTCTGGGCATTATAGAGGCCGCCATCTGAGCGTGAGTGAATGTATATACCGGCATCCCGATCAAGAAAGGCATATTTCAGTAGAAGTGAAAAGTATATTCCAAAGAGGATGGGAGTTAGTACACAACCGTGCTTAACTCCACTCTTGATTTCAAACTCTTCTGAAGTTGCACCATCAAACTTGATTATACCCTTCATGCCTGTGTGGAACGATTCCACAATGGACAGAAGAGTTTGACGGCAGCAAATCTTCTTTAGTGCCTTGAACAGATCCTCACGACTGACAAAATCAAATGCCTTTGTGAGGTCGATGAAGCTAATAAACAATGGTTGATTCTGTTCACGGCATTTTTCTTGCATTTGTCGCAATGAGAATATCATATCAATGGTAGACCGGTTCTGTCGGAATCCACACTGTGATTCAGGGTAGACTTGATCTCCTAGGACTTGTAGTCTGCCCAGAACAATTCTGGCAAATACTTTCCCAAAAATACACAGAAGTGAGATAACCCTATAATTGTTACAGTCGCTCCCATCACCCTTGTTCTTGTACAGTGTTATGATGCTTGAATCTTTGAAATCCTGTGGGACTTGTCCTTCTCGCCAGTATAGCTCTATTAGCTGGTGGATCTGTAGAGTGAGTGTGTCTTACCCACTCCTGATAACCTCTATTGGAATCCCAACCTTACCTGGAGCCTTGCCAGGTGCAAGTTCATTTATAGCACACTTAACTTCTGTTATAGTGGGAAGTGTGTCTAGGTGGTCAGAGTTGGCAGGGCCTTTATGGCGATGAGGGCATCATCCGCTGGTTTGGTCTCACTTAAGTAAAGCTCTAAATAGTGCTCTACCATCTACACATCTGCTGTTTCTTATCAGTGATGATTTCTCCAGTCAAGGTTTTCAGTGGTGCACTTCTTTTGATCATTGGACCACTGGCTTTCTTTATCCCTTCATACATGCTTCTGATGTTTCCCTTATCACTTGCCTTTTGAATGGACTCGCATAATTTGATCCAATAGTCATTTGCACACTGTCTGGAAGGCTTTAGGCTTTTCACATCCTTCCGAGCTTGCTTCAGCTCACTGAGAGTGTTACGCTTTGTTCTTTCCTTGTTTCTTAAGAGAGCTATCATCTCTTTATCAATCAAGATCTGCAGTATCTGGCTGCTTGCCGCAAACCAGTCCTGCATCTTATGATCCACGGTGCCGTAAACCCCTACGGCAGTTTTATAAAGAGTTTCCTTAAGTTTACCCAACTTTTTACTTACTGTACAATTTTCTGATGTATCAGTGAAAGCGTCTTCAAGTTTCTGTTGGAACTCAAAGCACTTTTCAGGATCGTGAGTGTTAATAATATTAATCCTGGGGCTAGATTTATGTTTAGCGGTGTAGATTCTCTTTGGTCTCAGTCTAACCCTTGCAACAACCAAGGAATGATCCGTATTACAGTCAGCACTGTGATAATTTCGAGTTAATGATGTATGATTCAGATGTTGTCTCCGAGTGATGATGAAGTTCAGCTGATGTCAATGACCGGATCTTGTTTGTTTCCATGTGACCTTATGCAGCTCTTTTATTTAAAATAAAAAAAGAATTTTTAATACATATTATTTTCCAGTGCAATGCTCCAGCAGCCTTCACCCATTTTCATTCATTCGACCGATGTTTTATTTTCCAAGGCACACTGGCAATCATTTCCAGTAGCGAATTCTTTACTGCAAAGTCTACACCGTGTTGCCTTTTTTCTGCCTGCCCTCTACCCTTCCAAAACAAAAAGGGTGTAATTGTTTTCCATGAGTGACCCTTCCTCAGCGAGGCGAGTTTCCTGCAGGCCAGCAATATCAATGTTAAGACGATTTAGATCGGCATCAATCACTGCAGTTTCTCTCACATCGTCAATATTCGTTAAGTCAGTGGAAAATCCTGAACACATGGTCCTTCCGTTCCAGGTTGCAAGCCGTAACTTGAGGTTTCTATTTTTATTTTTATTTTATTAGTACCTGGAGCATTGGTTTTACAGCCTGCAATTCAGATTGTGTCCTATTGCCCATGCATTATGATCCCTCTCTCGGCCTGCCTAGTTCACTCCAGAGGAAAGGTAACACCTATACATTTGGAACATGACAAGCTGCAGAAGCTGCCGTATGAGAAAAGTAATATTCTAACTGTCCGCCTGTCGGAGCTTCGATCCTAGACCAGCTGCCAACCAAGGCTTAGGGCCTGGTCTGCCCTGCCATGACATTTTGTCTTTAGGTGCATTTCCTCGCACCAGGATAAGGCTTGTACCCTCTCAATTGCGCTCTTCCGCCCGAAGCCGTTGGCACAATGTGGGGTGTCGGGTTTGGTATGCGCCGCCAAGCATTCGGCGCTAACAGAAGCAGGTAGTACCGTCTACTGTCATACGGTAGCTCAGTCATATCTAACTAAGACCGGACTCACTGCAAGATTTATTTATATATATATATATATATATATATATATATATATATATATATATATATATATATATATATATATATCAATGATTTATAGCAAGATAAACAACTTCACCACATTACGGTTAGAAATGTATTAAAAAAGAAGCAATCAGAATTACCAATCATGAAATAACAATAGACACGTTGCAAAAAGGTATCTGACAATATGTAGAGACGTGTACAGTCATGCAGTGAAGCCGGTGGTGGACATTTCCAACACCTGTTATAATGAATACTTCACTGGTACTCTCCAGCTTCCCCAAAATAGCGTTAGACCATGGCAGTAACTATTGTAACTAACGTAATGAATTTTTGAGCACATATTTTAATGACACTATGCACTTCGTTTTTCAAATGTGTTCAAAGACACGGTATATATATATATATATATATATATATATATATATATATATATATATATATATATATATATATATATATATATATATTTTGTGGCTTAATTAATTTGATATGTGCCTCATAAATGAAATAATGTATGAACGGAGAGAGAGAGAGAGAGAGAGAGAGAGAGAGAGAGAGAGAGAGAGAGAGAGAGAGAGAGACAGAGACAGAGACAGAGACAGACAGACAGACAGACAGACAGACAGACAGACAGACAGACAGACAGAGAGAGAGAAGAAGAAGAAGAAGAAGAAGAAGAAGAAGAAGAAGAAGAAGAAGAAGAAGAAGAAGAAGAAGAAGAAGAAGAAGAAGAAGAAGAAGAAGAAGAAGAAGAAGAAGAAGAAGAAGAAGTCCAGTTATGAAGTCTTTTCTACAGTCTTATCTTCTTTTCGTTTCGCCTTTTCTTTCAGTCGTCTCTAATCAGGCCCGAACGCAAAGTGCGCCGTCATTTTATACACCCCCCCCCCCCCCACATACACACACATACACACACACACACACACACACACACACACACACACACACACACTCACCAGCCCCAGATTATTCCACATTGCAAACTTTAAGCATTATTTTATTTCAATCTTTGTGTTTATTACATATTTAAAACTTTATCTATTTACTTGCTTCACAATGTCCTGTTACCTTTACTGAATTTTGCCCAAAATAACAGGCATCTTCTAATCCAAAGTTAATCATGCTGTGGCCCATAATGGAGGGACATTCATAGGCCTGCTGTAATTGAAGCTGATATCTTCATACAGATAAATTACTAGAGCGATAGTTCGGATCACAAAATTACAGTTGTAGATACAATTGAAGGCAACAAACCTTCAGGGGCATAGTCACACAGAGACATCTCTCCAGTGTGATAAACGCGGTGATGCAGCTTGTGATACGTGTGAATGTGACGTGCACCCAAGCTCCCGTCAAATACTGAAACTCTATTGGCTCGAAAGGCAAGTCTTGGCGATTGAAGGCCGGATTGTAACAGATGCCTGTCCATAATAGCGGCATTAGGCATCCCAGGTCAGAAACGGACAGACCTTAGAAGTTGGAGAAAATAGAATTATATCATGTAAATATTCACAAATCTATCAACTTTAAAGCACTCATTCACACACACAAACTGGCGTACACTCACAAAGGCATAACAATGTAATTAAGAACCACACTAGAGGAAACATTCGCTCATGCGTGCAAGAGATCAGCAAATTCAGCAAAATGTCGGCGTGGTTAACAAAGGACGAGAGAAAGAAAGTTAGTTAGTTAGTTAGTTAGTCGCAGTTCCAACTTCACAGCAACGGGTCGTCCCCATTATGCTCCATTCCTGTGCCAGTGAATATCACACAAAACGCTCCCCACTGCCCAATATGAAAAATGGAAAAGACAGGAGTCTCGACAAATAACAGCCCGCACAGATACACTGTGCATAATGCCGCCACCAGAATGTCAACACAATAGTCAGCCACAAAGCACCCAGTTCATTTCTGATGGAATCGGCAGTCATTTTCCCATCTGGATGTTTCCTAGATGTTCACCCACACAGTCCACGAAATACAGTTCATCGTCAATGGCAGTGGCAGTCAACCAGAAGCCCAGCAGCCCCGCATTTCTGCATAAAGCAAAAACCGGTCAACTCTGGGACATAGCCATCTGCCATCGCTCCGAACATGCAGTCACGTTCCAAAAGACCTTGAGCAGATTTCAAAGCATTTCACACGAAACTCACAGCTCACAGTGTCGCGCCACGCACTCACTCAGTAGCAGGGCGAAAGAAAGTATTTGAGACCATTGTTGTCAACCTCCACTTTGGAGACGTAACCTCATTTATTGATTTTCCTTTCATATACTGTACATGTGTTTACTGAAATATCAGACACATCAACACCATAGGTCGTCGGGCAATCGTGCGCCACGGGTGGATGATCGTTTCCGTGGAACGTCTATTTAGTGGGGGTAAGATTGGGCCTGCCGGCTCCATGGCCGAGGAGTTAGCAGCTTTCTCCGCTAACCCCGAATACTCTCGTCACGTGACGCGACGAGAATTAGCAGTGGTTCGAATCGCAAAAGTGACTTATGAGAGTATGGAGCCGGTCGCTCAGAAAGTCGTGGCGTGCTGATGGGCGTAATCTAGCCTAGGAATCAACACACAGCTGAAAGATGCTGGTGTTGACCGCAATATCCTGAAACAGGATGGAAACGCGGGAAAAAAAAAAAGATTGGGCCTGCCGGTCTCTCTGGTCTAGAGGCTACACGACTTTCTCCGTAATCTCGTATACACTCGTAAGTAACGTGACGTTGCGCGAGAATTGGTAGCGGTTCTATCCGCGTCGGTAACTTACGGGATATTTGAGCCGGTCGCTCAGAAAGCAATGGCAAACTACTGTGCGGAATCTTGCCAAGAAATCAACAATCAGCTGACAGATGCTGATGTTGACAGTGGTGTCCTGAAAAGGATATGCGGGGGGAAAAAAAAAACATTGGGCCTATTAACGGTTTCCTGAAGTCCCATGCTTTCTCGCTAACAGGCAGTCTCTGCTAGGATGACTTACTATTTTCTCCTTTACAATATATATTTTTTTTCGCATATCCTATTACAGGACATCGCTGTCAACACCAGCATTTTACCGCTGTTGTTGATTTCTTGGCAAGATTACACTCAGTAGTTTGCCATTGCTTTCTGAGCGGCCAGCTCACATATCCGTTAAGTAACGGGCACGGCGAGAACCGATACTGAATCTCGCGCAGCCGCGTTTTCTCACGTGGATAAACGGGATTACGGAGAAAGCCGCTAACCCTTATGCCAGGGAGACTGCATTACAATATATACGTCTATGAAATATATAATTAAGAATCCACGCCGCAGCTACGAAGTGCATGCTTTGTGCTCTATGTCAACTTCAACATATAGCGAATACAGTGAAGGGGAGACCGTGGAATGGCGACCGGCGGAGACAGGAAAATAGGAGACTAGGACGGGAAGGGTTAGAAGTGAAATGAATGTCTAGGTACTCAGCTGTGTCCTGGTGGGCTACTGTAATTGTAGCGCAGACAGAGAGCGTCTCTACTGGAGGGTTGGTAAATGACTTTGATTTTATCAGGTTTCGGTGTAAACAAAAAATTGTTGCGTATCCCTTACGAGACGTTGCAGTCAACACCAGCATTTTTCAGCTGCTGTTGATATACTAGGCAAGTGTTACGTTCAGTAGTTGGCCATTGATTTCTGAACGACAGGCTTCCATACAAGCACGTTATAACACAACGCGACACTGTCTGCTGCACAAATCGGTCGCAACTAAGTTTCGAACGCCTGGTACCCGGCTCACGAACCGCGTTCGCAAGCCTTTGGCCACGGTATATGGACGACAAAAAGTGTCTTGGATATGTTGGTTTAACTAACCCTATTGGTCAGGAGAAATGTACGGTGTTGAATATGATTTCGTGCACATATAACGTAACAGCGATTCAAAGTATACAGATACAGACTGGCGATCTCATTTGGAATATAATGAATATATATGATGTCATGAAGTCTGCTGTCACTAAGGAGCACTTAGACTAGCACAACAAGATGGAGGATATTCCTGGAAGGAGGCTTCTTATTTGTGGGAGCATTAATGCACGGAGAAGAGAATTGTGGTATACATGTACACCTGACTGAGAACTACTCTTGCAGAAGCCATGGCTATGTCAGAAATGGTCTGCATTACTGACAACATTTCAATTAGCATGGCAAAGAGATCTGGAAATATTGCTGCCCCTAGTAATCCACTTGTAACCCACTTGTAACCCACTTATAACCTGGTAGGTAAGGGACAGGAAATTGACCATTTTGGAGGATCATAGAAGTGGCCGCCTGTCCTGCGTTCTAAATCTATCAGGGAATTACCAGCCGAAATATGTTGATTTAGCAATTGCTTTATGACATTTTCACTAGGCCGAATAATACACACGACGACGGTGTATTAATCTAGTATATTGCATCTTTGGTTAAACATAAGTATGTCCCGTTGAAGTTAAATTCCGATATCGCGAAATCTCCGATTCTGATAATCTATATTTACGCCGTTTTTTTCTGACTGGCAGACAATCATACATTTGGAATATCTATAGGAGGTTGCGTGGTCTCGAGGTATGGTGTCCGCCTCGAGTGCTGGAGGTCACGAGTTCAAGCCCCGGTGATGACCGGGATTTTTTCTAATGGACATCTAGTAATAAAATGTCCCCTGGTCTCTGGGTAGTGAGCTCAGACGCCCGTGTGTATTGTTGCGCACCTGAAAAATCCCTTGGCAGTTGGAAATCGAAAAAGAGTAGCCTAACGGCGCTGCCCGGGCAAAATTTCGAGTTAAAAATCTAACCAAAGTATTTCAGGATCCTCTCCGGTGATACGGAGTTCGTGCACTGAGCTGAGTTTCTTCAGACTCAGGTTTGAGTTGGGAGGAGAACGGAGCACTTATGGGATGCACCCGCGTGCCGTGATGTTGATCCATCGGCTAAACTAAACTCTCTCTCTCTCTCTCTCTCTCTCTCTCTATATATATATATATATATATATATATATATATATATATATATATATATATATATATATATATATATTCCAAATGAATGATTGTCGGCCAGCCAGAAAGCAACGGCAAACTAACATTGTTTTCAACTTGGAAAGGCTAAACGTGTGATTTGCTGTCTATTGATCAATGGGGAAACTAACACTCTCGATATCTGTACAACGGGGGTAAATATAAGTATATTAGTGTCAACGTTCGTACTTCCACAAAACTGACAGAAAACTTACCCAACAAGCTAATATTGACCACATCGTTGAATCCTGTCTTCAAAAAACAGATAATGTTCATAATATTTGTCACAATGCCGAAACAGGAAATGATCTCAGTTAGAACAGCAAAAAAGATCCACTGGAAAATGTCCCTGGTGTTATCGCTGATTAAACTATGATACTGCACAATAATGCCAGTAGTCATATCAGGTTTCACAAATGAATTGTTAGATTCCATTTAAGTCCATCTGTTGTGCACGAGCTGTTTACGGACATCTGGTTTTCCTTAAAATATACACAGATGGTCAAAGTGTGGCACATTTGATCAATAGGAAAACGCCAAATTTCTTAAGAGCAGAAAACGCACGGTGCCACATTTGGTTTTCCAAAACTAAGTTCATAACAAGTTTTCATTATCTGTCAGTCAAGTGCATAAGTTGTTGTAATAATTTAATTGTTTGAGGTTGCAATCGTATGAAATAAACCTAGGCATTTTCAACTAGACTGTCAACATACTAAATCCATCGATACTCATCGCTGTATTACAAATAATGAGCTGGATCACGCATGGAGACACTGAAGTGAGATAACAAGTACATATTAATCTAAATTGATTCTCGCTGCCAATGTTTTAACACCTCACCATTATCATAATGTGATATGAAATATGCCGGTCTCTCTGGCCGAGGGGTTACAATACTTTCTCCGTAATCCCGTTTATCACGCAGAGTCTCGTAGCGGGCGAGAACTTGGAGCGGTTCGTCCCCCGCTGGTGACTTGCTGGATAACTGAGCCGGCCGCTCAGAAAGCAATGGCAAACTACTGAGCGTAATCTTGCCAAGAAATCAACAGACAGCTGAAAGATGCTACTGTTGACAGCGATGTCCTGTAAAAGGATATGCGAATAAAAAATTTAAAAAGAGATATGAAATATGCCGGCGCTGTGGGTAAATGGAGGCGATTAACAACCTCGCACACAGCAATCGAAATCAGCTGCAGGCGAATTGCAAGCAGAACGCTTTGTGTTGATTTTTAAGAATGATATGAGCGTCGGTCGTTTAGAAAGCATGGACACAGACACACACTGAACGTAATCATATCTAGTAAATCACAAATAGCCAACACATGTTGGCGTTGCTTGCGACAGGTAATAAACTGTAGTATGGCATACATAGATCGGATAATTATCGATCATAGGCTAGCCCTCATGCCTCGTCCATTGTGAAGAGTGTCTTCTGTAGCCTATTTCCCCAGTCGTTGCTTCGACCTCTGCCTCTGCCCCCAGAGATAATCCCTTCCATTCACGTTCCTTCAAAACCAAAATGACGTGTTTTTTTTTTTTGTTGTGTTAACTTTTGTTGTGTTTAAACTTAATGTTCAAATTAAGATATGTTTTTACGAGACAGGTTTCTTCGATGGATCTGCTAAAATGTCAGAGCTGTATTTTCTTCTTTATTCGATGCACCATAGCAATTATTTTGTATTATGTAAACATACGAGAATCTATTTTCTTCTTTAAAGTGTGTTGGATTGTATGGTTCTCTTTGGAAGATGCAGTTTCTCACATATGTTGCTTACATTTCATTAATGTTCTAATGCAGTAGTCCCACAATACTGTTCAACCCTTGCATTGATAGTTTTACTTCTGTTCGTAAGTCTCGGTTGTAACAAATTATGGGAGCCGTGATATGCAGTATTTGTGACAGTTTCAATTTCTCAGCTGTTGATCGCGATTTTGGTTTTGCACGTGGTTCTCTCTGTGGACATTGTCCTTTCTGTGTGTGTGTGTGTGTGTGTGTTTTTTTTTTTTGTGGTGGGGGGGGGGGAGGGTGGGGAGTTACTCTGAAAATAAAGAAAAACAGGTGAATTGCTTTGCTGTGTCTTTTAACAGAAACAATCAACAGTTTGAGATGAGGACAGCATCGTCTGTGCGTTTGAGCACGGTTAGCGGGTTCTATGTTTTCTCTAATTATTTAAGTAATTATTGATTTTTAAATATTGAGCACAACCCACTACTGGCAACGCTGATCGTATTCTGGTATAAACCTAAGGCCTATCCACGTCAATATGGAAATCGTACAAGCATAATGTCACGGCCAGAATGCCAACACAATAGTCCTCCACGAAAAGTACAGTTCATCGTCGAAGGAATCGGCAGTCACCAGAAAGACTTCTGATGCTATATGATCATTTAAAAAAAATGATTTCCTCTTGCACGTTTGCCTTCTATCTCTTCCCTCTATCATCGTCGTTATTGTATGCGCAATACATGCCATATATCTATTCCTTGCTCAGCAATTATGTTTTTATTCATAATAATGTATCCCTTTAGTGAATGCAAACAGAAAAGCCATAAACAATTGTATGCGTGATTTATTGCCTGACATATTTAGCTACCTCTGCAGCTGCATATTGCATAGTTATATATCTTATAACGTGAATAAATGAATACATCTTTGGCTTACATACTTAAATGAGTATCCATATACACCGGTGATGGTATAAAATAGAGCCAATCTGTCTTCAGGAATCTTTGCAATCGACAGATTATATATAATTCTTCAGTAAACACCTATAAAACATTCCGTCACGACGCTCTGTCCAGAAAAAGATCCCAAACTAACAGTGCAGAGGTTGGCTCGCACTAAAACCGAAACCAAAAGACATGAGACGTATGCAGCCTGGAAGAAGAAGACAGAGGCGAGAAAGATTACTAGAACTGCAGATCTTGTGGCGACACTGCAGTCCCACTTCTACACCAGCTTAAGCTATTCCCGAAATACAACCGACGCCTGAGACCACAGCTGTAGCCAGCAGCAGCGATGAACTTCACAACATGCACACCAAGGATAATTCAAGCAACTCACCAAAGGCGTCCGCAAAGGAGGACAGCACAGCCGAAGACTTCGCCGGCAAAATCCTGTTGAGGCAAACAAACGTTGGGGAGGCCAAGCTTTCGGCGATCCCAACAGACAAGATACTCATTTTTTATAGAACAAGCTGGGTAGACACAGCATCTCCCAGCCGCGCAAGACACCGCGTGGAGTAGTGGTCTCCATCAACAAGACCGCAAAGTCCATAGCACTATTGTAGAAAATAACACAGATAGAGAAAGCCGACATCAAGCTTCCCTAAGGCATCTCGGTTTACGCCATCCGACACGGCATGATTAAACAATGGGCCATCAAGCGTGTCAAGACTCATCTCAGAAACGACCAAATCAGGGCGATGATGTCGAGAGAAAACTCGACACTGAAAATCTCCGGTGCTGATAGGATCATCGGGAAAAACAACACCCCCATTACAGTCGTCATCATCACTGTGGATGGCCGAATGATCTCTCACACCATCATATGGGACAAAAGAGAGCAACCCGGATCACTACATTCCTAGGGTGCTGCAGTGCTCCAAGAGTCATAATTTTTGGCACGCCCGTGCCACGTGTAAAAGTGTGGTGGAGGTCTGCAGATGCTCCTCTAGTCTCCATCTATACAGCCAGTGCCTTCATGCAAAGGTCGACACGGACTCCACGAGGCCTAAAGCCAATAGAAAGTTCCCCCAACTGCCTCGGTAGTCGCGGCGCGAGATACCTCGACTACCCCCTGCCACCAAGACATCAAGGAAGGTATGAAAATTGCCGTCAAAACGAATTTGCCATATAAAGAGGCTAGGGGCAGTGCGAAACGATCACTCGCCTAACGAAAAGCGCAATTGGAAGGCCAACTGAAGGACCTGAGATCAAAAATAACCAGCTTGGAGGAGAAGAGATACCAGATAACAAGAGACACAGATAAAAGTCGTTCAACGCATCCTGGAAGAATTGAAGCTCGTGCAGCAAAAGATTGAATATGATGTCACTCGAATGGCTGCAATAAAGACAGAGACGGCGGGGGGGGGGGTGCCTTATAGTGAATCCACATATAAGAACATTGCAACTCGTAACACTGAACACTAACTGATCCGATCGGATAACAGGAAATAATTCTCGTAGGTCAGTGAACGTTTCCACACATTTTTAATTGTGTGTTGTAGAATTAAAAGGTTCAATGAATGTAGACCATAGATTGCCCTTGACGCAGGGTCGTTGTCTATAAACTATCTACGTATAATCCTACCTAATTCTGTCCTGTTCACCTTGACATCTACTTTCCATTCCACAGTTCCGTCGTTCAGAATTCGTCTAGGTTTTCCGTACCCGGTCCTTCCATCAATGGCTTCTTATCAACAAAATTCCTCGTCCTGTCGTTCACTTTCAGATCATCGCATCAGTGCATCCAGCCATCCACTTAACACCGAATTTGGAAAACACAACCGCTTGGTAACACGGCTTCGCAACGTATGACTCTTTGTTGCTCTATGACGTCTCGTGTCTCTCTTGGTTTCCTTGATCATCATCCCCTTTGGTGCATCCTTATGCAAAATCCCTTTCTCCTTTTCTGTATATACTTTTTGGCGTGCTAGTCATATGGCAGGGGGGCTATGACAAAGATCCAAGAAGAAAGAGAACAACTGGACTCAAGACTGCGAATGAAACATCTGAAGCAGGAAACACCAATAGTAAGTCCCAGACAGAAGAGAAGGCAAGAGAAGCCGAAGTAACAGAAGAGGAGGAAGAAAGTTCAAAACGAAAGTGAATTAGAATTGACGGTGGCCAGGAGAAGCGACTACACTCCACCAAGATCAAGCTTTCAAGCCGTCCACGACACATGAAACCAGAGAAGACCACGAAGATACGAAGACAAATCAAGACCAGAACTAAGACGGTGAAATAGATGGAGTGTCAGGAGAGATGGCAACTGGTAAAACGCCCCGTGAAAGAAAAATCACATTGAGACGGGCGGAAACCCAACAACATCAGGCCTTACAACGTGCGACTCTGACCAGACATGTAAACCCACAACAAGGATGAAATGAACACATAAACAACCAACCAGAATCCAGGAAGCGAAAGTACACAGCCCTATCTCCGCATGCAGAGAAAAGATCATCATACGGGTCCCAATTAAAGCCAATAGAAAATTCGACGGTTGAACAGGACCGGTACATGTTTTTCACAAACTGGAAGGAAGGAAGGAAGGACCTATAAAACTATGGTGCTAGCACTTTATGCCCAGTACACCATAAGGAGTGCAACTTGGTCATATATGTCTTCACCTAAATTAACAACTCTCAAAAGCTGTCGTGTTACTGCTGTCATGTTACTGCCGTTATGAAGGCCTGGCTATTTGATTGCTGTTATTCTACTGCTATTCTGTTGCTGCTATGGTATTGAGAAACACAATGAGTAATATATACAGTTTTGATTTAATTCATAATGACAGATACAAAACACCATAATCTAAATAGATAGCACAAGAGACAATCCTTAGTAATATAGCCAACAAGCACTATTAGCAGGCATCAATTATAATTTCCCCCAATAAAGGCAATAAGTGCAATTTGAATTTTGGTTAATGTGTGCTTTCAGATTGCTCTGTTACCAGCGTGTTCTCCACTATCTGCATATTATCCCATGACTAATGGATGTAGCAATAGACATTTCAAAAATGAGGTATCTTTTTCTATTATGACCGCAGGCATGATTTCACCCTGCTTGTCCTGGTGTAGTATGTAATTAGAGATATTTCCCGCTGTTGAAAACGTCACATAACAATTGATGCATTTCCGCTGTTTAACTCTACATAACATGCAATTATTACCTGGTGATTACCTTGCTCTGGGATTCAAGGTAGCGCCGTGAGCTATCAATTTGCCTGCTGGACCAGTGAGCACAGGATCGAAGTCGTACTAAAGTGGGTATTTTGGGGTTAAATTCTCCCATACCAACCCAGCCCACTATGTGTTTGCTAGGAAATGACTTATGAAGTAGATTCGGCTAGTTTGATATTAAGCCCTCGCATGCCGTATAGTATATACAGTATGATGCTAGCGAAATATGCTCACTACGCCTCAAAGCGTTTACATCAGTAATGTAATTTACTTTTTGATTATTCTACTCGTCCGTGTGTTACAATGACCCTTGTGGGAAGCAATTAATATTGGTTAGTGAGTAGTGAGGATCGTAGCACTCCGAACAGGATCATTGGTGCTCCGATCTCCGCCTTAACATTTCTGCCAGGGTATGTCGACTGATCGCACCATTCCTGTATTGGTTAATCATTTGTCTTGTTTTCTTGACAAAATGTGCATTTCTGGCGGCTCAGAAGTTTCACTACCAATACCCTCACTCTGGACATGGAAACATACTCCCAAACGTTCTTAGAGTCAGCCATTTGTCCAACGTCTCTTGTGGCGTAGATGATGTCTGGTCAATCCGTTGGCCTTTCAACCTCGATCACCGCCATGTTGGCTAACCGATAAGCTCGCTCATTGCCTCAAATGCCTGTATACCCGGGTACAACGAATGGCATTTAGCTAAACTAATTGAGATTGATCACTGTGTTGTGCCACTCGCAATATATGAGGCCATTCTGGACCTTCTTGAGCATGTTTATTGTGTCGCTCGGCATAATAGCGTGTAAATACAAGTTAATTCAAGGCGTAAGCTATTGTGTCTATCGTTAGGCTGTCTGGTGTCACAAACAATTCACCACTTGCAGCCTTGATGTTTTGCACTTTGAGCCTGCTGAAAATACCCATGCACTCCGCAGCCACAATCAAAAGAGCCACCTCCATTGTTAATGTATTTGCCTTTAACTTCTGTGTCTACTACGACAGGATCCTGCTCTTCGTGACTTGTGTCAAGCGTGATGAGAACAGCCATGATTGTAGAGGTAACCGATGGCACTGGTATCCATGCCCTTTCAAGATCGATGTCTATGAGTCTGCATACTTTACATATAGCCTCTTCTGCACGTCCCATCCATGATCTACTTCTATTCAGTCTATTTCTTACAGGTGTTGACAGGGCAGATTAAAGGGGGTGTGGCATTTTGGCCTTCAAGCATGTGCTGTGGCCAATTTTAATTTGATTTCCAAAGAGGGAAAGTCTAGAAAATATCTATTTGCTCAACAAGATGTATCTCTGGTGAATCCGAGTATGCTCCCAAGGGTTTCATTATCTATTATGTCAAGTTGTTTATTTGTATGTGTGCTTTTGTTAGAATGGTCAAGCCGTACTCAATGTTAAATTGTGTCAGTCCTTAGTATACCATCACAAGCATCCGTTGGTCAATATCCATAGCCTCCATTACTTTCATTGTTGACACGTCTTTCCTGGCCTTGGTTATGTGAGCCTTGAATGCCAGACTTCTGCCGAATCTTACATTAAAATATTTCATAGAGTTGGATCTGTAAATGTCCTGTTTCTCCGGTGGCATGGGTGTAATAACAACACGATTATTCAATGAGAGCCGTGTTGTGGTCTCTCTAGATGGATTGACATTGGCACCTGCGTTGCTGCACCATGATGCTGTTCGATATACTTCTTGTTTTAGCTCTTGATGGACATTGGCTCGGGTTGTCTCTTCCTAGTACACAATGATGACATCTGCACAAGAGAGCGTTCTTCCCGTGCCATGTAATTGTTGTCCTGTTTTTCTTATTGTGCAGACATTGAAAATGACTGGAGACAAGGGAGAACCTTGGGGTAAAAATTTTTTAATTACAATCATGTCCGAAGACCAGCTGCCATATATGTGCACAGTTTTCCTTTGAAACAGGACGAACGAACGAACGAACGAACGAACTTTATTTTAAAAGGGTGACAAATTGGGCACACAGGCCGGTCTTACATTCTGCCCTTTCGATCACTCATCTTTCACTCATCAAATGTGCATGTTACATTTACATAGGGGAAAAAACATTGTCAAATTAACAGACGGGGGATATCAGTTAGACATGGAGTGTTTGGAGACTGCATTCCAGCAGTAGATGAAATCATTAAATGAAATGGCACTTTGTGGTATACGTCCTTTAGATCGATGGGAATGCCATAGAGAATGCCACATGTGT
The DNA here is from genome assembly GCA_963921405.1 of Cepaea hortensis. Lineage (NCBI taxonomy): Eukaryota > Metazoa > Mollusca > Gastropoda > Stylommatophora > Helicidae > Cepaea > Cepaea hortensis. The sequence goes on along the minus strand of OY992894.1, from coordinate 73,910,650 downwards.
TAAACGGTCTGAAAGCCTTCGTATGTGTCATATGCAAAGACTGCAACATACGCCATGTTGTTGTATTCTGTCTGTATCCTCCCAGTGTGTTAGACACAACGTAATTCGTTGCCAGTGTATATGCTTTCTTCCTGATAATCATTGTCTCCTCACATTTGTCCACTGAGTTTTTTTTTTATTTTTGGCATGGTGATGATTCTGTTCGCGCTAATATGTGTATCGTGCTTTTCTAGTTTTCACAATTGAAATTAAATAAATGTGTAGCCAACCTTCGGGAATGATGCCATTTTGAATGCAGTTGTAGTAGTAAAACAAAGGCCCTTGTAACATGACCCAGTTTATGTGGGTCCCGTCGATACTGTTGCTATTGTTAACATGACTGCCATAGACCAAGGTTAGGTCATGGTCCACCCGGGGCAGTCAAGCTACAGCTTCCCGCAACCCAGTGTGAAGATATGAAGTTCAAGAGTCTCGCCTTGCATGAAAATTGCCAGTCGGGGCTGCCGAGGAGTAGACAGCGTCTCCGGTGGGCAGTTAGTTGAGCTTGAACCACTTGTCAGTGTCTGATCGAGGTCTGAGTATAGTAGAACGGCCAAACAATGAGCCCCTACTTTTATTCATAGATGTGTTGTTATTGTGTCGACTCTGAGCATGTAGTTGTGAAAACGTATATTGTAATTTGTTCAATGCTTGGAGTCAATATAGAATTAAAATGGGGTTGTTTGTTGTTATTCCAGACATGTTGAGTTCACTCCAGTTTACGAGTTGTTATGAATAGTCCTGTGCAAGAACTTAAACTTAACTTATGACAATGATTGAAAATGAGTTCAGCGAAAAGAACACAGAGTCGCTAACCAGAAAAGTGCTGACCCAGTTACGTGACCACAGCAGCAACAAATGTCTACTTCGCTTGGCCGTGGAAAAGTCCAGTTATCGGTTCAAGTGCTGGGAATGATATGTGCAGCACCCGACATACAATCCAGTCTTGGGTAACTTCAACGAACTTACAGCAGTGACCATTAAAGCACGCACATTCAGCCATGGACGATAGTATTATAGTATTATTCTAATTCACCAACAACGAGCTATAGCAAGCGTGCTATGTGAAGAGCGTTAACAAGCAGACGCTCCCTATCAATACAGACGCCTAATCGCTACCTAACATAGCAGTAGCATTGTAAACTCTATGAGAGAAGAGGGATAAACTCCATGGCAATTACCCGCTAGTTAAGTTGGGCCATTGCTGTATGACAGTGTGCACAAATTGACACGGTAGTTAACAATGTTATCTTATGTTGGCTGGACACAAGATATTGATGTGACTGGTTCATAAGAGATACATAATCGCTAACTGAGTGTCGGTGGCCTATGTCAATTAATAAAGTGTCTGATTAGACGGTTACAATGCTATCAGTCGGATCCAGATAGTTGTGTTGAAACGATGACTCTTCAAGCTGTCCATAATTAATGCATAACTGGTCATTGAACAGATTTAGTATTGGTATTCGTGGAATAGCCACAATGTTATATTAACTACATTACCATTTAGTGTGACGATACATCTACAAACTACAAATATAACATAACTTCGTGCGGTTTTTCAACATTTATCACCTCTATACTACGCATAATAACATATCCATATTCGTACTCTCACAATTCTAAAATACTATCAATATAAACACTTCTAAATAACACTAATAAAATATCTATAAATGGTGCTGTCTACTCCTTCGCAGCCCCACCTCGCAATTTTCATGCAAGGCGAGATTCTTGAACCTCACATCTTCACGCTGGGTTGCGTTGCCCCAGTCAGTCTCGACCCGTCGGACCTGGACTGCAGTCGACCTCTAAATGCCGTTTAGAGAAGACACTTGTCTCCAGGCCAACACCACAGTCGTGGCACCTTAAGAAAAAAAAACATTATTTTAACAATCATTTTTTTTTTCAAAATATATTATCATTCTGATCTACATGCATTCACTCTTATTGCAACACAACATTCCAACTATGTTCAGGCAATATATCAACATCTATGTATTATTAATTATTCAAGACACAAATTCTAACATTTAGTAATTCTTACTCTAAATTTGTCTTTAGCTGTCTGCAGTCTGGCAACAAGAATTAAGATTGTCTGAAATGAAATCAAACATATTAAAGCATGTTTATAATTATCACATATGTTTATGACAGGTTCCTGACAATATGTACATCATTTCAATAAACTAAATCCTTTTAAACTATGAATGATATTCTAAATAGGTTGAGTTTAATTTAACTATTTTAATAATCAACATGATATATGTTTCATTGTGTCCTCATTTCAGTCTATTGACCCACAGTTTATAATATCTTATATCACAATTCAATCAAGAATATGTTAACATTACAATTTATACAATAATAAACACGATAGGGATTCTGATGACTGATTAATTGTGGAACAGCTATACAAAGTCCGTTTCCGACTTCCCTGTTTGATTCGATGTGCCGTATTTCAAGATCCGCTGATACGAGCTATAACAGGCTGCCCTACATCATCAGCCCACTCTGTATGCAGCCCACTAGGTCCCGATCTACTAAAGGTTATCTTTCAAATCTCATCCGTTCTGCACAGGTCCATATCTACCAAAGGTTATCTTTCAAACCTTATCCGTCGTGCACAGGTCCAGATCTACTAAAGGTTAATCTTTCATACCTCATCTGTCCTACAGATATTACTTCACCTCATAACTCAAGACGTCACGTCTCCGAAGTGACTATCGTCCTTCAGTTAACCGTCCCAAATTCTCTTATTGTTGTGTTTTAATGTTATTTCTGGATGATCTTATTGTAATATATACACATTAATTTATATCAGTGCCATCTGTGTCAGAGCTAGAGCAGTATATCTCACGAAACAACACCCAGACTATGTTCATATCAATGTGAAATCTATGTTTGATCCACGAGCTCGTACACGTTGATATGTCGTTTGATGAAGCCAGGTCGTAAACGTATTAATTATTTCCGTGTAGATGGACGCTTGATAAGTTCTTGTATATGCACGTTTAATTACGTGTGTTTGTAGTTTATATCCGTCACTGAATCACATTTATCGCAATTTAGCACGCATTGAAACTACAGTGAACAGTGAATATAATCAATATGTGCGACCAACCGATTACCAGCGATCCTAAAGAGGATCGGACAAAAAGCAATGTGACACGTGCTTTTTTTTTTTTTTTTTGTTCTCAGCGAATAATAAAAATAGACATTTTGCACACTACACATTTGGAATACCTCTGTTGTTTGTATGAAATTGCATCACATTTGAACAATTAGAAAAGCTATAATAGTCCGCTAAAATGGTGTGCGTGAGTGAACAACTTGCGTGACAAACAGCGAACTATAATAGAAATTCAGGTCTTGGAGAAAGAAACTGTGTTGAACATTTACACATGTTTGTGTGCTGTGTATAGAAGTTGTGCAGGCGACAGAAGCACCACCAGAAAGTTGCCTCAGAGAATTAAAGCTTCAAGAAGTGGGGAAAAAAACAGAGCTGCATTATCACCCGCCCTTTGGGCGTTCTACCTTTTCTACCCCTCCTGGCATATTAAGAGAAGAGTGTTAAAATCAATTATTTTAAAGATAAGACTTGGAATTATATGATACAGCCTCCTGCCTATACTGACCACGACCTATGTTCATCTTCCCGTGAGTCATACTGTGCAGATACAAGCCTGAAAAGAATTGCATTGGATGGGGAGACGAGATCATCACACTGTAGAGTGGATCTTGAGCATGGAAGTACTGGTGGTCACTTCGGCATGGAGATGGTATTCCGGGGTCCCATTCAATATTGCGGACACAATAACACTGACCCTCAATCTATGGGGCCGAATGTTCCATCCAAACAGAAGAGAGGTTAAAACACATACCCGGAGACCTAGAAAAAAGTATTTTGACGGGATTTTCAGACAGAAATTGATAATACGAGGGGAAGTCAATAAGTAAATCACAAATGCTGTTGAAAAATAACTAAATATGATAATAACTTGAAACCAGTTTGTTTTTATACATACATTTTCCCTTTTTTTTTCTCAACATAATTTCCACCAACATTAATGCACTTATCCCATCGTTTTATCAGTCCTCCCAAACCGGCTTCATAGAACAGCGTGTTCTGTTTTCTAAAGGCAATGAATGAATCACCCAAAAAAACACGAGAAGTAGATTGTGAGCTTTACTAAAACACGACTACAAGAGACTAATTGGACGTTGCGGCCAAAGCATTTCGTCAGCACAAGACAAACAAATACAAACCAACACAAACCTACATGAAACACACTATGACAATATTAAACTATTAAACTAATTAAATGTACTCATCTGATTCTGTGTCCTTGCTTGGAAAGACTCTTTGTTTTTTTTTTGACTTTTTGTTTTTATACATACATTTTCCCTTTTATTTCTCAACATAATTTCCACCAACATTGATGCACTTATCCCATCGTTTTATCAGTCCTCCCAAACCGGCTTCATAGAACAGCGTGTTCTGTTTTCTAAAGGCAATGAATGAATCACCCAAAAAAAAAAAAAAAACGAGAAGTAGATTGTGAGCTTTACTAAAACACGACTACAAGAGACAAATTGGACGTTGCGGCCAAAGCCTTCGTCAGCACAGGATAAACAAATACAAACTAACACAAACCTACATGAAACGAGTCTTTCCAAGCAAGGACACAGAATCAGATGAGTACATTTAATTAGTTTAATAGTTTAATATTGTCATAGTGTGTTTCATGTAGGTTTGTGTTGGTTTGTATTTGTTTGTCCTGTGCTGACGAAGGCTTTGGCCGCAACGTCCAATTTGTCTCTTGTAGTCGTGATTTAGTAAAGCTCACAATCTACTTCCCGTTTTTTTTTTTTTTTTGGGGGGGAAGGGGGGGGGTGATTCATTCATTGCCTTTTTAAGCTTTACTGCAGTTCCCCTCATTCTGTTTTCTAAACCACGTTATCACGTCACATTCAACTTCGGCGTCATTCGCGAAATGTCTCCCGCCAAGGTGGGTTTCCAGTGCTTATACTGACAAATGTTTATCCCGTAAAGCGGTGCATAGCTGGGTAGAAAAAGTTACGCGGGCGAGTCAATAAGTAAGTCATACAGTTCTGTGGAATGGCAGGTATATGAAAACATTGACAAAAGTAAAGCTATTGGCGGGGGGAGGGGGGGCGCATAAATAATATGTCCACTTTGTTTACAGCAACCTATCACAATAAGTAATTATGAATTATTTATAGGTTGTTAAAAAGTATAACTAACTAATTATTGCAATTTTATTTTACTTATACGCTTATACATTATAATTTACAATATGGATGTCAGAATCTCGAATGTCTCCAACCAAGATGCAGGAACATCGTTACGCCCGCCAGGCGAATAGTCCCCAACCGGGATGCAGTAACATCGTTACGCCCGCCAGGCGAGTACTAGTTACCTGCCCGCGAGTTGCTGGCTGACGTGATAGCCAGCGGTCAGGCAAGGACAAAGCAAGACGCACGCAGTCCTCGTGAAGCCAATCCACAGAGGGAAAGCGCTGTGCGAGAAACAGACAGACAGCTTGGGTACTCGGACCGGACAGGACGTGTGGGTAGAGAAAGGCTTTGTGTAGTTCTGTGCCCGAAAGTCGAATGCTTGTATATCTTGTAAGATAGACTGTAAAGCTGTGGGTTGTCTGTAAGTGTATTAATGTATTGCATATGTATTGTAATGATCATCACATGCCAAACTAGATCGTATTGCATGTGACTTGTAAATAAATCCATTGAACTTAGTGTCGTTGTGTGTCAAGTCCAATCATGTTGTACTTGTACTTGTCTCACATGTGTTAGGTATAACGAGCCAGGTTTAAGACCCTGCCAATGGACAAAAACTTTTACTAATTTGTAACAAGATTTAAAATTTTGTTATTATAATATTTTTTTTTTGAAGTGCAACAGCTGATCCAGAGCAACACACATCAAGGTGAAATAATAATCTACACCGATGGGTCAGTGGTGGGAAACAGGCGTGGTGGCTGGGGCTTATTTCAAAGGCTAATGGGCTTGTCAACAACCTAGTTTTAGACAGGCATACAGGGATTCTTCATTTGTACCGCACGAATATCAACTCGTAGGTGTACATAGGAAATAATTCGCTTTATTGCGTACTGATACATTTCGCGTCATGAGCTCACATGAACAATTCACATATCATCAACATGGTATCACAATCAATACAGCAATAATATTTCTAAGCACAATTCTCTAACTGTCCTAAGTTAAGTCACGATCCTACTGTGCCCTAACAATGACACAGTGGGCAGAGCAAATATAACGATCTGTCTCCTAAGCTGTCCAGTCCCCCGTCTGCTTAATCTTAGCAGCGTTGGTCAGCTTGCTGGCTTGTGAACCCTCGTGCGTTAGCACTATTGCGTGCGTTGTTACTTTGCACGCAGTTCGGCAGCCTGTCACTAGTTCTAGTATTCTTAGTTAAGGCTGTTTACGGGTACTTCCCGTGTTTAACTAACTTGGGAGTAAATCCCTGTCATGTCCTACAATGTCCTCTTGTTGACACTTGCGTGTCCTGTTGGATAACTACTTAATAGTTCTATCCTCTACTTCTGTCCCTTGAATCTCTAATCCCTGTTCAGGGATGTTCTATTTATCCTTTGTCTTATCCCTAAATTCTATCCTTCTATTACTTCTGTCCTCTCATCCAGCATCTTGACAGGGATAGTCTTGAAAAAGGAGAGTCTGGCGTATAAGACTACGACCTGTAGCATGAGAATGGAGGTGGAGGCAGTAACAGCGGTATTCCGGTGGCTAGAGGAGACAATTGCAACACACGTTGTATTCATTACGGATTCAAAGAGTATGCTTAGCAAGGTGGAGAAAGGAATGTTTCGTGTGGAATGGCTCTCGTCGCTTCAGAGGTCACATATTGTGAGAATTGTATGGATATTCTGCTCTGGCCATGCGGGTTTACGGGGGAATGAACAGGCTGATAGGCTAGCAGAGAATGCACCTCTTGGTGGTATTTTACCTATGGACAAGAGGGAGGTGGTCGTGCGCTTGTGCCAGGTGGAAAAGGCGGAGGAACAGATTGAGAACCCATATGTGAACAGAATGAGATTGCGGGGGATCGGCAGGGGTTCTGGAAGAATCTCAAAACTGAGAGAGAAAACCAGGAGAACTTTTAATCAGAAAGCGGTGGGAATGATTAGTAGTATGATTCTTCGCTGGCTGTTGAACGAGGGGGCGTCCTGAGTGCAGTGATGTCGGTTCTTAACTCAACTCAAATATAATATTTTTTAAAATTATCTATCAATGGCTTTAATTTAGACACAGGCTAACTACAACTGTTGATTTCTAATGAGATGTATGTAACTGCTTGCAATTTTTAACAGTATTCTGGAAATCTGGAGCAAGTTTACTTGTTGAAATTCGCATGACCGCATGCAAGTTGCAATCCGACATAAAGACCTATTTTTAGATTATTTGATCTCCAAGCAAGAAAATGCTTGTTCGCAAATGTATGTTGATCCAAACAATGATAAAAGTTTGCGAAATAGAAAATAGAAAGACATGTTATCAAAAATGTTAAAACAATCATAACGGTACATGAAATTCTGTAAAGTTCACCAAATAACTTAAACACAAGTAAAAATGTTTATTTATAAATGCCCTCGAGAGCCGCATAATATCAGTTGCCGGTCTACCCTTGGTATAGACCAGTGGTTCTCAACCGGTGGGGAATTCCCCCCTAAGTGGGAAATTTAGGGTTTCCAGGTGGGTAATGAAGCTTATTTCAAAATCGCGTTAATACAAGAACCGATTACTTGATATTGTTTTTCCCTCCATAATTTACGGTTATGTACTCCTCGCCTTTCTGATATTCGTCTTCTAACGGAAGTAGACCCGCAAATCACGTTTCATGTAGACGTCAAAACTTGTATATGTTATTAAAGTTAGCTTCCATTTTTACGCATACTATGTAGGGGCAGGATGGGGGAGGGGGGAATGTATAGGGAGGAAATACAAAAGGGGAGGAATGGCATCCTCACCATATGAATAAGGGAGGCATGGGCCAAAAAAGGTTGAGAACCACTGGTGTTGTTGTTTGTCCATCAAGAATGATGATGACCATTCATTTCATCTAGTGGGGTTGAAAGTATGGAGCCGTGAGTTCTAAGATGGCTGATAAGGCCTATTTTGGCTCGAAATGTTCTTTTACAATGATGCACGCCACGAATTTCGGTCTCTGGTTGCAGTCTCCCAGGTGTCATTATGAATTCCAAAAGCATTCAGTGAGATTTTCAGAGTGTCTTTAAAGTGTTTCCTCTGGCCGCCTTGGGAGCGTTTACCACAACGCAACTCGCCGTAAAAAATTCGTTTGAGGAGCCTATGATCTGGCATGCTAGTCAAGTGACCAGCCCAGCGAATCTGATTCTTCATTAGTAGAGTGTGGATACTGGGCATGGACGCTCTTTCTAGGACTTCAGTGTCTGGGATCTTGTCTTGCCATTTAATCTTCAGAAACTTCCTAAGGCAGACTGTGTGGAAGTGGTTTAATTTCCTAGCGTGTCTCTGATAAACAGTCCAGGTTTCACAAGCATATAGCAGTGTGGATAATACAACTGCTGTGTAGCCTTTCAGCTTTGCTTGCAGGCTTATTCCATTTATGTCCCATACATTCTTGTACAGTCTGCCAAAGGCCGCGCTGGACTTGGAGATTCTTGCATTCACTTCATTATCAATTGTGGCAGCTTGTGACACAGTGCTGCCAAGATAGGTGAATTTGTCCACAACACTTAGACTATGACCATTCACTTTGATATTCGGCACAGTGTGATTATTCCCTGGAGCTGGCTGGTACTTAACTACAGTCTTCTCCAAATTGATATTGAGCCCAAAGTTGGCACAGGCATGTGAGAAAGCTGAAACATTATGTTGCATGTCCGCCTCTGAGTTGGCGTATAGAGCGCAATCATCAGCAAACAGGAGCTCTCTGACGGTGTCGCTGTCAATTTTGGTTTTAGCTTTCAGCCTTCTGAGATTGAATAACTTTCCATCCATGCGGTAGTTGATGTCTATTCCAATGTCGTTGTTCTCGAAGGCATTCGTCAACATAGCTGAAAACATGAGGCTGAACAGTGTCGGTGTCAGGACACATCCTTGTTTCACTCCATTGGTGACAGGAAAGGGCTCAGACAGTTCACCATTTTCCTGTACTCTTGCCTGCATGCCATCATGAAATAGCCGCACTATTTGGACAAACTTTCGTGGACAGCCATATTTTGCCATAATCTTCCACAGTCCTCCTCTGCTGACTGTATCAAAAGCCTTTGTAAGGTCAATAAAAGTGGAGAACATTTCGCAGTTCTGTTCCTGACATTTCTCTTGCAGCTGCCTTGCAGCGAAAACCATGTCAACAGTTCCACGTTATTTTCTGAAGCCACACTGGCTCTCAGGAAGAAGACCTTGATCGAGATGGGCCGTGAGGCGATTGAGAAGAATTCTGGCAAGTATCTTCCCTGCAATTGAAAGCAAGGAAATGCCTCGGTGGTTGTCACAGGATTGACGGTTCCCTTTTCGTTTGTAAAGGTGGACAAATGACGCGTCCTTGAAATCTTGTGGCATGATCACGTTCACCCATATGTTTGTAAAGACTTGGTGAAGCTGCTCTGTTAGGACCGGCCCACCTGCCTTGTATATCTCTGCCGGGATGGAGTCTGGACCAGGTGCCTTGCTGCTGGAGAGTTGCTGGATGGCTTTGTTTACTTCCACTATGGTTCGCAGGTCATCAAGTGTATCATTGATGGGAACTTGAGGAAGGCAGTTGATGGTTTCATCATCGAAGAAGGAAGTTGCATTTAAGATGTTGCTGAAATGTTCTGCCCAGCACTGAAAGATGTCTTTCTTATCGGTGACCAATGTTTCCCCCATCTGCACTGAGGAGGGGAGCTGAGCCTGGTGATGTAGGACCATAGGCCGCTTTCAGTGAGTCGTAGAAGTTTTTCATATCATGTCTGTCAGCAAAGCCTTGAATTTCATCAGCTTTGCAGCTCAGCCAGGAGTCCCTTATGTGCCGAAGTTTCTGCTGCACTACTCTCTGAATGTTCTTGAAGGCATCTTTTTTTTTGTTGACTTCGGGTCATTCAAATGTGCCTTGAGGAGAAGATGTTTCTCGTCCAGCAATTGGTTGATGTCTTCGGAATTTTCATCAAACCAGTCTTTATGCTTTCGGGGGGTTGGACCCTGGATTTCCATAGCAATGATGTAAATTATGTCCTTTAGGGCTCACCACTCTGTTTCTGTATCCTGTTTAGCTGCAGCATTGGGCTTGCCAAGACATCAACTGTAGCTGGAAAATTATGGTGTTGACTGCAATGTCCTGTATAAAGAATATGCGAAAAAAAGAATTAATAAACATAAATAGCTAGTTAGTTAGTTAGTTAGTCGACAGATCATCTTCATTGCACACCGAACCATTCAGTCCATAAGTGCTCGGATCCCCTCCTCAGCAAATCCCGCAGCGTGTAGTGGCTAACAACGCCAGTTCTGTGTTGGTTTATCAATCTTCTTTGGCTTCCTGTGTAGTGTTCTTGTTTGGCCACCCCTCTTTTAATTTGCTGTTCTCGCAGTCTGGCCATGGTTGTAGACTCACAGTCATCACTTGGTTCACGCAAGAGTCTTACTTCTCGTAGAGCATTCAGAATGTCAGCCTGGTCCATGGCGCATCCGCCCTCCACAGTAGCCTCACCTGCGAGTTTGTCAGCCCGCTCATTTCCTTGGACTCCCACATGCCCTGGCACGAAGATGAAACTAATCTTTGTCAGCCGAGACCGCTCCAGAGGCAGCAACCATTCTCTTCGGATCGACCCCTCCTCTATCCTCTTGATCATGTTCATTGAGTCGCTAAGGAAACATGCCCTAGTGAATGTCTGTGTCTCGAGCCATGTTATTGCTTTACTTACTGCCATGACTTCCATAGTCAGGCTACTTGTGGTTTCAGTGAAATCACCAGAGTCCTCCTTCACAATTCTCTCTCCGGCCCGAGCTGTAAAGGCCCATGAGCTTCTCACATGTCGGAAGACCGACCCATCTGTGTAGATGACCGCATCACCGTCTAGCGAATTCTCGAAAATCAACGCTTGTACTTCAACCTCCACAGCAGCCGGATTTTCTTGTCTGCATTTTCTATCTAGTTGGATGCAAACTGAAAAGGATGTGCAGAAATCTGTTGGCACTTGCACCCACTCCTCGCCAGGTTCTAAGTCCTCAAGTGAACACACCTGTTGAAGAATGTCTTCGGCTTGACCCATCCACTACCGTCCTCTTTTTAACCTGCTGCCCTTCACCTTCATAATTTCACTATGCAGTGGATGTTGTGTGTTTGCATTAACTCGGAGGTAGGCGCGTGCCTGCAAACTTGTATTCTCTCTTCAATGGTTGGAAACTCAAGAAGGTAGCGCATCGCCCTGCATGCTGTATCTCTTGTACATCCAAGAATAATGCGCATAGCTTCATTCTGTATCCTTTCCATCCTTTCTATCTGCTTACGGCTGAGAGTCAGGATTGCCATTGCATACTCCAAAACAGATATGACCAGCCCCTCGTACAGAAGACATATATGGCGCTGCTCACAGTTTGCTGCCGCCATCACCCGCATCGCAGCCGCCCCCGCTTGGCCTTTGTTATCACCTGGTCTATGTGCTCATTATAAGCAAGGCTTCGATCAAACCGTATTCCCAGGTAATTCATTGCCTGCGTTCTTTCCACCGTCTCTGAACACAGCATTACAGTTGGTGTTGGAGTGTTGACAATATGATTATTCAACGAGAACCTAGTCACTTTTGCCTTTGTTGGGTTGACCATTGCTCCAGCTTCATCACACCAAGTACTTATGCGATTGAGTTCGGTTTGTAGTTCCACAGCAACCTGCTCTCTATCCATACCCTGACGATACACTAAAACATCATCGGCATATGACAATGTCCTGCCAGATCCAGTGATCTGCTCACTGGTGATTCTCACTGTGTAGGCGTTGAACAGTACCGGAGATAATGGTGATCCCTGTGGTAGGCCAGGATATATTGTTGTTGGTTCCGAAGTCCAACTGCCACATCTAAAAACTACTTTCCGTTGGAAGAGGGCTGGCGCGATCCAACCAAGGAGGAATGGACTTACTTTTAGTTCAAGAGGCTGAAGCATTAAAAAATCCAATGGTACTCTGTTATATGCGTCCTCAAGATCAATCGCTGCAGCAAAGGTTTCAATGCCTGAGTGGAAACCTTCATAGACATCATGGGCAAAGACTGCTGCATTGGTCCAGGTTTCTCGTTTTGGACGGTATCCACCCAGGGTAGGTGGGAAAACACCTTGCCTCTCTAGCTCGCTTGATATTTTCCTGGCAATTACCTTCTTCAGCAGCTTGCCTATTGTATTCTGCATGGTTATAATTCGATATCCCTGAATTTTTTTGTGGTCTTTGTCAGGCTTCGGCAAGGGAATCAGATAGCTGTGTAACCACTCCTCCTTGATGCTAGCACTCTCTATACTGTTTTTGTACATGTCTGCTAGTTTCTCTAGCTCATTGTCGGTACACCTGTTGATGTCGTCGTATCTTATGCCTTCAGGCCCTGGAGCTCTGATCGTCGAAGTACAGCCTTGATTTCTTTCACTGTCACTGTGTCTTCATCCGAAGTGTTCTGGGCCTTGCACTAGTCTGAGGTTACCTCCTTGGCCAGATTTCGGCCTCCCATGTCTGTCTGGTTGCTCTGCTCTAGATAGCGTTCAAAGAGGGCATTGCCCTTGTCGTCGTCAGTCCTCTGCCAGATGAGGTCAGAACTTTGGAAGTCAGAAATGCTCTTATTCTTGACTACACCACTCATGCTTTTATGTAGTCGCCAGAACAATTTCAGTGACTTGTCTGTGCTTACTCTTTGACACACTTCTGCCCATTTTTCGCTTTTAACCACCTTGACCAGTTTTTTTAAATGGCTTACTTTTGTGTGCATCTCTCTTTCTAAGTGCATGCAAGGACTAGGATGACCAGCTCTGTTCTTCTTAGCATTCTGCCATCTCCGTACAGCACTACGCTTATCCACCCAAGCCTTCTCCACCTCGAAATTCCACCAAGGTGGCTGCTCCCAGCTTTTTTTCCTGCCCTGAAGCTTTCTGCGCTTGTCACGTCTTATTTTACTCACCACATCTTGCCCTGTACTGTCATACTGGAATGTTTTTACCTTTAGCTTCTGCTGCCTGGTTCTGCCTTTCTCCACCAATATGCTGCAAGGGTAGTGGTCGCTGCCGTGGTGTCCTAGGATACCCCATCTACACACTGTAGTGAGTGAAGGTGAAACCAGCGCCAGATCAATAGCACTGTCCTCATCGCCTGGACGGCTTGCTGTCCTGATGACACAGCCACTGTTGATACAAACCAGGTCAATGGTTTCATGTGCAGTCTCGAGCTCCTCTCTCTGTGTATTGGAGGAAATATTTCCCCATGATCTGCCTTTAGCGTGGAAGTCGCCACAGAAAATAACGTTTCTCTCGTGACCTAATATGCCACTTCTGGGCGTCCATACTCGCATTGCGGGCATAATCATTAACCAACACGAATGGTATAGTGGAATGAACTCTCAATGCCTGTATTTGTATATCGTCACTGTCCCAACTGGACATGTCTAGCTCTGACGCCACCATGCTGTCGCGAACGAGAATCGCCATTCCCAGATGTCGTCTGTTGTAGAAACATTTGAAGCCGGCAATTCGTAGTAGCTGATCGCCCAGTCTCGTCTCCTGGAGTGCTACAATATCGTTCCTGTAACCAGGGTTTCTAAAATAGAACCCCGTTGTTTTACGCTGGCGCAGTTCCAATACAGAATACGGATATTCCTGACTCCTAGACGGTGACACTTGAGTCTAAAACGTCTCAAACCACCACGCTTACCTTGCTTCTTTATGCCTGCGCGGCATCCACGCCGCCTCGTTAGGTTGACTGCTGACCGCTCGAAGAACACACGTTGTTCCGCCATGTTGAAAAACCGAATACACAGAAAACCATACGCTGCCAAAATTCACTCAAGGATTGCTTCGCTCGATGCACAAACTCCGTAGCATCCGCGCAGATCTTGAGTAGAAACTCCTGGTTTTACATCCTGGCACACAAATTACACGCAAGAGATGAATAAATCCATCTCCCACGCGAAAAAGTTAACGATCACAAAACAACCCGACCGTCCGTCGCCATCTTGAAACCGGAAGCTAATATGCTAAAGTGATGTAATCATCTACATGGAAGGCTGGGTTCTAAGAGGTAAAAGAATATCCTGGTGTTCATAACGAATGTTAGTTAACTGACTGTGTTTAGTGTAGGAGAGCCTTGCATATGATAGCACTACATGTAATCTGAGAATTGAGATGGAGGAAGTCACAGCGGCGGTCAGCTGACTGGAGGACTAACAGCAAACACATGTGGTTGTAACTGACACAGATAGCTTACTGAGAAAGGTGAATACGAGCATGCTTAGTGTAGAATACCATTCTTCAGTTCACAAATCACTGATAGGAAGCGTTTGCCAACTCTTTTTCCCCGGACATGCTGGTGTTGTGGGAAACGAGCAAGTGGACAGCCAGGCTGTGTCTGCATCATTGAGTGGTATATTGGTGAACCATAAAGCAGATGTGGCCAGAACCCTTTGGGATCATGAGTATAGTGTCCAGTCAACATCCAGTCAACACGAATCTTACTTTTAGAAGTGAATGGATTATTATCATCCTGTTGGGTTCCGCACAATACGAATGTTTCTTGCGAGATCCAACTTCCTATGTATGCCTCCAAGGAGCAATTGCAGCATTTATGTAACTATAAATAGCTTGTTTTTGTATAGTATGATATGTGTTTTCCACTTTAAAAGTGATGTGAAGTGAATAAATCTGAACTAAGGTAAAGTAAATTAAAGTAAAGTAAAGTAAAGCAAATTTAAAGTAAAGTAAAGTAGCTGCGTTTATGTAAAGCAACACTACTTTTTGTCATTTTATATTGTTTACATTTTCACAACTCTACCGCAGTTCCACCCTATTTTATTCACATTTTTACTATGTCATTGAGAAACACTGGGAAAGTGGTGTTAAGCCAGGTTTTCACTAACGAAACAACACACAAGAAATGAAGATGTCCACAACATATTCGCCGTCGTTTTGTTCCCCCAAAGAAATCACTGCTAAGTAAAGGTAAAGGTATCTTTCAGACTACTAAGTGAATGTCTTATATAGTTGTAAGCCACTATTTTAGAACGACCCATGTGATTATTATTGCGCCGGTCTCCTTTACTATACATACTATTATTTCCCGGTACTCATTGTCTAGTCTGGCATCACGTGTGAGCCCATTTCAATGAAACAGAAACATCCCACCTCAAAAATGGATTCTAGCACACGATCGTCGGGCCGTCAGTTAAATGTGTTGCAATAACGTGGCTCCCTGATGCTTCTACTGATTTAGATTACACCCCTTTTGTTGATAAGGATTGAACCTGAACCCTACATGAAACTCCGTAAGAAATGCGGACATCAGTGCTACTGCACTCATTCATTCATTCAGTAGCATGTCCTTTGCAGAACCTCGCTCCCATAACAACCTTCTGGAAAACTTCTCGATCTCAAGCAAGATGTCCCGCGTCTGATACACCCATCTGGAGATCATCCGCCACATTCTGCACCCATCTTCTCTTTGGCCTTCCTCTTCCTCTCTTCCCAGGCATATACCCTTACATTATTGTTCTCTCCAAACTTTCGTGATGTTTCAAGTGACCAAAATACTTCAATTTTCTTTGTTTTATCGTCTTTAATAGCCAACCCCCCTCAGTATTCAACTCTTGAAGTATGGATGCATTTATTCTTTTCTTTACCCAAGATATTCTTAGAAGTCGTCTATAACATTTATATTCAAAGGCGTTTATGCTCTATTCAGCTTGTTTAGTAAGTGTCCATGTCTCACCGGCGTATGTTGCAATGGGAAAGATGCATGCTCTTAAAAATCTAATTTTTGTAGTTCTGTTTGTCCCACTCCATAATTTATTCATCTGTTTTAGTCTTTGAAGAGCAATGGATAGTCGCCGTTTAATTTCTTTCATTGTGTCACCGTTATTGGTAATCAATGACCCAAGATATTCAAAATTTTCCATCACCTCCAATCTTCCCCCATTAATGTATATTTCTTTCTCCATAGTAGTTTTATCTGTATGCATTATCTTTGTTTTTGCTATGTTAAGATATAAGTTGCGATTTTCACTATTCAATTGGGTTGAGGCTATTAGGTTTTCTATGCCATTCTGTGTTGTGGATAGTAATACTGTATCATCAGCATATCGAATCTTTGGTATGTCATGAACGCCGATATTTAGGGCATCATATAGCTCCCTGTTTATATCATCTCTTACATTTCTCATTATATTTTCGGCGTACAGATTAAACAAATAGGGTGAAAGCACGCAGCCCTGACGGACTCCTTGCTAGATGTCAAACCAATCTGATGTTTCGCCATCTATTCTAACTACTGCTTGTTGGTCTAGATAGAGCATTTTTATGAGTTGTACTGGAAAGCCCATATTCCTCATGATTTCCCAAAGTTTCTGATGTTGAACACAGTCAAATGCCTTTGAATAATCCACAAAACATGAGAATAGGTTTACATTAAATTCTCTGCACTTCTCTATTATTAAACGCATGTTGAATATGTGATCTCTTGTTCCTCTTCCTTGTCTAAATCCAGCTTGAACTACGTTAATCTCTTCTTCCATTTTCTTACGAAGTCTTCCCATTATGACTTTTAATAGAATTTTACTTGCATGACTGATCAGGGCAACAGTTCTATAGTTGGTGCATAATTTCAGGTTGCCCTTTTTTGGTATTGGAATGAAGATAGTTCTCTTCCAATCTTTTGGCCATATACCATTTTTCCAAATCTTTGTACATAATGCATGATATACGCGTATGCTTTCTTCTCCTCCTGCTTTAATTAGTTCAGCTGGTATCTCATCACATCCAGGTGATTTACCATTCTTCAGGTTCTTTATAGCCCAAGCAATTTCATCTAATGAGGGTTCAGGTTCTGTCTCTGCTGTCATTGGCTCATGTATCTCATTCATATCCTCACTGTCACTCATATCATACATTCCACTGCAGTACTCCTGCCATCTTTCTAGAATTTGTCTAGATTCTGTTAAGGTATTTCCCATCTTGTCACAGATAACATTCAATTGAGGTTGAACATTTCTTGTCAATAACTTCATTTCTTTGAACATTTCATAATCTCTTCCAGCCTTATGATATTGCTCTATTCTGGTAGAGCAATCTTGTATATATTGATTGTTGTCCTTTCTTGGGTTCTTTCTTATTTCTCGAGTTAAAGATTTATACTTCATCCTGCTGTTATCGGATTCATCTCCTTTCTGTTTCAGCTCCCTTCGTTGTTTTATTAATTCTAACGTGTCTGATGTAATCCATGGCTTAAGTTGCTTTTTCTTGGTCGGAATGAAATCTTTGGCTGCAGTTATCAAGATATCTCTAGCTTGTACTACCAGTTCATCGGGTGTCATTTCTTCTTGTACAGACATCAAGACCCCAAAGCGATTCCTAACTTATATGTTGTATGCATCTGGTATTTTTGTGAGATCAAAACGAAGTGGCCCTGGTCCTCGGGTAAGCTTTTTGAGTTTTAATTTCAGATCTGCTTCTAATAACTGATGATCTGTATCACAGTCTGCACTTCGTAGGGTTTTTGCAGATGTTATGTTTGATCTCCATCTTCTTTGTATTAAAATATAATCTACCTGATGTTTGGTAAAACTGTCTGGAGACTTCCATGTGAAGAGTCTTCTTGGATGTTGTTTAAAAATCGTGTTGGCTATCGTTAACTCATTTTCTGTGCAAAATTCAATTAATTTGTCACCTGCATCATTTCTATTTCCTAATCCAAATTTTCCTAAAACGTGTCTCTCATTTTCAGCTCTTCCTGCACCTACTTTTGAATTAAAATCTCCCATTATTATTGCTATATCATTATGACCAATCTTATTTAATGTGTCTTGTAGTGTGTTGTCAAAATCTTCAATTTCGTCCTCCTCTGCTTTTGAAGTAGGTGCATATATCTGTATGAGAGTTGTGTTGTTTGAACGGCCTTTAAGTCTAATAGTGAGGATTCTATCACTAACTGGATTATATCCCATTAAAGCTTTTGCAGTTGTCTTATCTAAACAAAATGCCACTCCACTCTGGCCTCCGACATCTCTACCATAATAAATGAAAATACTTCCATTTTCAGTTGTAAAATGTCCCTTGCCGCTCCAGCGATGTTCACTAATTCCTAAAATGTGAATGTTTAACCTCTCAATCACATCACACACTACTTTAAGCTTTTCCTCATACAAACTTCTCACATTCCACGTTACTATTCTCACTCTGTTTCTTAGACTGACACAGGGGATTTCTTTGGTAACACAGTGAGGATTAACTCCCTCATCACGATTACTAGTACTGGTCCCTGTGTCACACTCTTCCCCAGTGTTATCTGATCTGGCTGGCCTGGGGGTCTCGCCACCAGATCTCTTTCTTATTATGTTTTCTTTCATGGTTGTTATGGTTTCTTGGCAAGTTTTGCAGAAGGTAGTTTGCCATTTCTTTCCTTCTAGGCAGTGACTGTACTAGTCGGTGGCCATAGCCATTGTCTCTACTGATGAGATCATCTGCCTATCGCCGCAGAGTGCAAGACCATAACCAACAACAATCTGTCGGCTGCTCTCACACTCCATCCACCACCTTCTTCCGTGGCTTCACTTACCCTGATCGGGGGGCTAAACGGGTACTCCACCTTGCCCAAGGGTGTCCCGTAGACTAACGGAGGAAAGGAGGCGTCTTACATCTCCTTTGATAGGGGATACCCCTATCCCGCTAACCGGACTACTGCACTAGTATGAAAAAAATAATTGACACTTATCAGTATACATAAACCTAGAGGAGAGACTTTGAGACTTTACTAACTATATATTAGTAACAGCAAGGCGAACAATCATTTTGTGGTGAAGTGTGCTGATTTGATTTAACCCCATCTATCGTGTATGAACAAAAATCCAGTGACTCATTCAGTTATTGCTAACATCAGATTTCCTTACATAATTACCTCGGGGTAAGTAGTGTCTCTGTAAGCCATTCCGTTTTGTAAGATCTCCCTGAATTTGACAGCATACTATGAAAATAATTAACATAAATGTGGTATAATTGCGTTATCAGTTTCCCTAGGCACACATGCTTTCTATTCTTCAGAAATGCTTTGCTTGGTATTGAGAAATTCGTCTGAGCTACATTATTGATTGTGTGGATAGTTTGCCAACATATTTCTCGTGTTAACATTGCCCTGTTATTTATTTGAAGTAACATGTTGTCATCTTTACAGTAAACTTACTAAGGATGCCACAATTGTCAAATTACTATGAATGGCAGAGCCGCTACTGTAAAACATAAATGATAGGTGCAATCTTATTTTGAAAGTATAGTTATACTACATTCAGTTTTGATTGTTTTCTGAATGATGGTTTATGCAAGTACAACACTAACACTAATATTTGGTTCGGTTTTCACAAAACACAGTCTTGCAGTTAAACTGTTATATTTCATAATGACGAATAATTTAGCACGTGTCCCTGCGTATTATAGCAGTTAAATTGAAACCATGATGCAATGTTTATCTCAACAGTCCTTCATTTGCATAGAAGGGGATTCAATAGCGTTAAATATACCTATTCTGAAAATGTCGTTTTCACAATTGTGATTTTTTATAATTACTAAACTCTTTTAATTGTCTCTCTCATTGTTGCCATTCGCCTTTTATATTAAGAATAATATGCACGTCTCTACATCAACATACATGTTTTGTTTGCAGTTTGTAAGCTCCATATCTTCTATTTCTGCTCTTTTTGTCTGTTGTCGTTGTTATTCTTCGCGGTGCAGTAAGCGTTATGTATCTGTTGTCGTTCATATTCCTCGCTGTGTAGCAAGCGTTATCTGTCTGTTGGCGTTCTAATTATTCTCTGTGCAGCAAGAATTATTTGTTTTTTTACGGTTCTTATTTGTCGCTGTGCAGCAAGCGCTATTTGTCTGTTGCCGTTCTTATTCTTCGCTATCTAGGAAGCGTTATTTGTCAGTTGCCGTTCTTATTCTTCGCTGTGCAGCAAGCGTTATTTGTCTGGTGTCATTATAATTCTTCGCTGTGCAGTAAGCGTTGTTTGTTTGTTGCCGTTCTTATTCTTCGGTGTGCAGTAAGCGTTATTTGTCTGTTGCCGTTCTTATTCTACCCTGTGTAAAAACCGTAACATTTGTCGCAATGAGAATATCGTATCAATGATAGACCGGTTCTGTCGAAAGCCACACTGTGATTCGGCGTAGACTTGATGTCCTAGGACTTGAAGTCTGCGCAGAACAATTCTGGGAAATACTTTCCCACCAGTACACAGAAGTGTAGTTGTTACAGTCGCTCTTGTTCTTGTACATTGTTATAATGCTTGAATCTTTTAAATTATGTGGGACATTTCCTTCTCCCTCGCATAGCTCTATAAACTGGTGTATCTGTATAGTGAGTGTGTCTTGCTCACTCCTGATAACCTCTATTGGAATCCCATCCTTACATAGGGCCTTGCCAGATACAAGTTCATTTTAGCACACTTATCTTTTGTTATGGTGGAAAGTGTTTCCAGGTGGTCAAGAGTTGGTAAAGCCTCTATGGCGTTGAGGGCATCATCCGCTAGTTTGGTCTAACTTGAGTAAAGCTCCAAATAGTGCTCTACCCATCTGTCCATCTGCTGTTTCTTATCAGTGATGATTTCTCCAGTCAAGGTTTTCAATGGTGCACTTCTTTTTATCATTGGACCACAGGCTTTCTTTATTCCTTCATACATGCTTCTTATGTTTCCCTTATCACATGCGATTTGAATGGACTCACATAACTTGATTCAATAGTCATTTGCACACTGCCTGGCAGCCTTTTGCACATCCTTACTAGCTTGCTCACTGTCAGGTTCTTGGTTGTATGACCAAAGGCTCGTGTGAACTAACAGGCGTGAAAACAATCACTCACACAAAATGAGTGTACCAACACACAGCGACATAACTCAATCACATTTAATCGCACTTCTCAAAACAGCAATCATCAGGCATCGCTCAAAGTCAGCGATAATGCCATTGCCAGAAAACATACGATGCAATATATCAATTCATAAATACAATAGAATATAACACTCATTCAATCTTTACACTACTCAACAAAGCATACAGGCTTTCTTCCATCAAGCATCCACTCATACGTAGCAACAATCTTTCACGTCCGTCCAGTCCGAGGTCCTAGGCTGTCTCTCCGCTACCAGCAGTGATTCCTCGATGGCCCGGCTTTCCGCTCTCCGTGGCCTGCGTGTACCACGCTGACCTCTGGCCATGCACTGCGTAGTAACTGTTAGTCAAGTTCACGGTCGTACCTGGTTGTTGCCGCAAGGCGGGAGAGATGAAGACTTGGAGATTCTAACAGTCTCCTCCGCCTCCTCTTATGAAATGTATTACCTTTCATTACTGGTGTTTATAGTTGTGTTACATTAATAATATAAAGTCAGAATCGACTCTCTGTTATTTATTGACCTTTACTTGGTAATTGCATGATATACCTATTCTTCAGTGATGCCTTACGGCCACTGTCATCAAGTACTTTCCCCTAGTTGGATTTGTACCTTAGTTGATAATGGACTTAGCCAGTCCGGTACTTATCCGCGACTAACACTATCTTCCAAGCAACGCAGTACCTCACGACAAAAGAAAAAAATCACAAAAAGAAACATGTCAGGCATTAAGTCATCTTCCTTATAAGATGCTTTCAGAACTAGACACCCACCGATATGGTCGGATAGTCCAATCCTGGTCCTCAATTTTAGTAGTTATATTCCACGCATAGTTGATGTAACATGGTGATGTGTAGTCGTTTTGGCTACTATGAACAAGATAATATATGCATGGTTACATTTTCCCAATATTTCAAATCGTTTCCCCTTAGATGTAATGGTGAAACGTTAAGGGAGGTAATTTCTACATTCTTTCAAAAAAAAAAAAATAAAGTACATTTGTAGTTATATTCTAAGAGTCATAGTTTGATATTTATTTTCAATAGTGACATAAATGGTACCATTGAGAAAAAATTAATCAATCAATCATTCTTAGATCACAAATATATAAATTCTTTCATTCAATTAAATATATGTAAATTTAGTGTCACAAAGTTATCTCAAGTATCATTCACTTGTGACTATCATTTCTATAGTCTGCTACTTTTTGCTACATTTATTAAATAATTCGAAAAAGGAAACGGAAGTACACAATTGGTGTATTCGCAAGTTGGAGTTACACACTGTTCTTTCACATGTTCGGATAACATTGTTCTTAAAGAAGTACGGATTACACGCTGTAGTAACACACTGTTCTTCCACATGTTTGGATAACACTGTTCTTATCGAAGTACGGTTTAAACTGTTCTGGATGTAGAATGCCTAACTGTCGTCTATATAACACAGTTGTAAGGTTAAAATGTTTGAACAATCTGCTGTGCTTATATCGCTAGTATTCATAAGCGCAGGTACTACGGATATTACCAACAGATGGTGTAAGGTAAGATTGTAAACACATGTAGTACTGTTCTTGGAGAACTGTTCGTAGCAATAAGTGTTTAAAATACTGTCTTTCCTCATTCTAATTGTTCTTATATTCCACATATTTACTCGTTAAAAATGTACTTAGAATTAACACGAGGACTTCGTCCTTTTCACAATAAGTCACTTCTCACAGCGTTCTTTGGTTAATTTGAACATTATTTTTCTGGATTGTGATAGCTATCTGAGCGTTATAGATAATAGGCTACGTTCACTGCCTCAGTCTTTGCGCTCAGGCGTAGTCAGCCTGTCGTCGGACATCTCGAAATGACATCTGGAAAGTAAATCTGCAATCGTATTTTGAGTCCCGCTGATGTGTCTAATCTCACAGCTGTAATTTTGGAGTAACAAACACCATCTTGTGATCCTATGGTTTGTCGGTATACCTGTAGTAATAACAGTTAACGGATTGTTGTCTGTCTCCACAATGAAGTGCTTCCTTAACAAATATGAAGATAATTTCTTTTTAGCATAAATTAGTGCCAAGCTTTCCAATTCTGGAGATGACCATCTCCTTTCTCTCGGAGACAATTTGCGGCTTACGTAACAAACAGGATGGAAGATGTCATCATAGGATTGTAACAAACCAGCTGTAATAGCTGTGGAACTTGCGTCAGTTCTCAATCTGAAAGGAATTTCCAAATGTGGCAATTTAATGATGGGATTGCAAGAAAAATATGATAATACTTTTGTAAATGTCGGTCTCAGGCCTTCCCTGTTTACAATTTTATTTGGATGGTTTTTGGTTAATAGATTTGTAAGAGGTTCTGTCAAACTAGCAAAATTAGGTATAAATCGTCTGTAATAATTAAATAATCCTAACATGCTTTTCACTTCCTTTTTGGTTGTTGGTAGTGACAATTTTAGAGTTTTCGAAACAATATTGTCATCAGTGGTAACAAATCCATTGCAAATTTTATAGCCCAGAAAAGTAATTTCGTGGTAGGCAATTTCTACCTTAGATGGTTTCACTGTTAGTTCGTGTTGTCTGATGCGGTCAAATGTTTGTCGGAGTGTCGTTAGGTGTTCTGTCATTGTCGTAGTGTGTATGCAGATGTCGTCCGTGTATGATCTGATGTTTTATTAGATCTGTCTGTCCTGGATGGTTGGGGAAAATAGTCCTATAGTCTTGTAATAGTTGTCTGCAATTGTCAGTCTCAGTCTGAGATAGATCAGGACATTTTTTGACGTCTTACAGTGTGTTTGTCGTATCAAGTGATGGGACTGGTATTTCGTCTGTATCGTCTGAGTCTGTGTGGTCTACTACGGTTGTGCTTGCTGCTGTCTCTTCGTTGTCTCTGTCTCTATTGTAGTAGGGTTTTAACATGTTCTTAAGAGGTGTTATACTTGGACTCAACAGCTCTAAAGTCTCAGTTTGGTTGGTTTGTGATTGCAATTCTGCAGCTGATCTAGTTATTGCATTTGATAAAATACTTTCACAGTAAGATGTTACAAAATCATGTGGCATATCATTCACTTCGGGCAGGTTACCAATAATTTTATCACACCATGGGTTAGATAATGCTGCGCATTTAACCTTGCCTGTTAAGAAAGGTGTTTGAATATATGCCCATGCAAGTGGTTATTTCTCAATATTCCTGAGAAAGTTCTGCATGTCACATTTCTGCTTGTGTAATCTACAGGTAGGATACAGGGTGGTGGTAAAGAAGAGATGATTTTATCCCTTAATATGAGATCTTTTAACTTATCAAAATTCTTTTCAATTTTAGGTGATGATAACCACTTGCTAAATACATCCTGCACTACTGAAGTGTAGTCAGAGAACGTTTGTGTTGCTTTTAGAGATAACTTAGTAAACTGTTCTCTGTACCCTGCTTCGTCTAATAGGAAATGTGCCATAATTTTGGCTTTCATATAGTGATAGTATTTTCTTAATACTTTGGGGATAGTCTCTATTACTTTTAGTGGTTCCCCAGAAAGACTTCTCATATAGATGATGTTCCAATCTGTAACTGGGACCTGATGATTCCATTATCGTCTCAAAGTTCTGGGTAAATGCTGACATGCAGTCCCCAGTAGCATATTTTTCACGATCCCTTAGATACTTTTTGAATTGGTTCTCTTTTTCCTTCATTTCTAACTTTCTAGATTCTTTATCGGCTGATGTTTCAATTTCTAGCTGTTTCATTTTTAACTGCATTTCAAGTTCTTCCCTTTTGCTCTGTGCACTGATTTCAGCTTTTCTGAGCTCAGCGTCTGTTTCTGCCTGCCTACTTTTTGCATCTAACTCTACCTTTCTCAGTTCCCTTTCCGCAGCTCTGTCTTCCCTTTGGATATGCTCTGCATATTTTGCTTACTCCACTTTGTGAACTCATCTCTGGTTAAATTTAACTTTAGTCCAGATTCAATGAAATCGTGTAACGTAGACATGTTGCTGTTACAAAGTTGTTACACAGGTATTTATGCAAAATAGTTATGATATGTTAACAAATACAGTTCATGTATCATATACAATAATGACAAAATAAATTTACAGCTCAGGCCTGATCACGTATGAAGGTATATAGGTAAAAAATACTTAAGTGATACAGGAATTTTGAACTCTGGAAGTCTGCTTGTTACTGCCCCAGAGAAGGGATGGTTGATCTTCTACCCTCAGGAAAATGACCTTAGTACTTTACAATTTCGGATGAAAAACCTGTTTACTTTTGGAGAGAGAAAATATTAGTATGTGTCTGTTTTTGTGGTGTATGTATTGTCAGCTAAGTGTTGTAGGTTTGTATGCCGTAAAGTATGTTTGTACAGTCGTCTTGTCGTCCGTTTAGATTTCAATTCAACTATGACTTCTTCGCCGATGCTTTCGTTCACTTCACAGCACTTTTCAAAGCCATTTCATCTTAACCTACACGTCTTACGTTCAATTCTAACTCACGTTCAATCCACTGGCTTACAAATATACTTCGTTCAAAGCCGAATGAGATTCCTCACGTTCACTCGTCTCTTTCATCTGTAGTTCAAAAGCCGGACGATGCACCCACGTTCAGTCTACAAGATCTTAGTGTCCAAAGCCGGAAGATGCACCCACGTTCAGTCTACAAGATCTTAGTGTCCAAAGCCGGAAGATGCACCCACGTTCAGTCTACAAGATCTTAGTGTCCAAAGCCGGACGATGCACCCACGTTCAGTCTACAAGATCTTAGTGTCCAAAGCCGGACGATGCACCCACGTTCAGTCTACAAGATCTTAGTGTCCAAAGCCGGACGATGCACCCACGTTCAGTCTACAAGGTTTTAATGTCTAAAGCCGGACGAGCCTCCAGGAGCAGCGCCTGTAAAGGTCTTAGTTGTATGACCAAAGGCTCGTGTGAACTAACAGGCGTGAAAACAATCACTCACACAAAATGAGTGTACCAACACACAGCGACATAACTCAATCACATTTAATCGCACTTCTCAAAACAGCAATCATCAGGAATCGCTCAAAGTCAGCGATAATGCCATTGCCAGAAAACATACGATGCAATATATCAATTCATAAATACAATAGAATATAACACTCACTCAATCTTTACACTACTCAACAAAGCATACAGGCTTTCTTCCATCAAGCATCCACTCATACGCAGCAACAATCTTTCACGTCCGTCCAGTCCGAGGTCCTAGGCTGTCTCTCCGCTACCAGCAGTGATTCCTCGTTGACCCGGCTTTCCGCTCTCCGTGGCCTGCGTGTACCACGCTGACCTCTGGCCATGAACTGCGTAGTAACTGTTAGTCAAGTTCACGGTCATACCTGGTCGTTGCCACCAGGTGGGGAAGATGGAGATTCTGACACTCACTGCGTGTGTTACGCGTTGTTCTTTACTTGTTTCTTAAGAGAGGTTTCTTCTTTTTATCAATCAAGGGCTGCAGTGTCTGGCTGTTTGCCGCAAACCAGTCTTGCCTCTTATGATCCACAATGCCGTAAACCCCTACCGCTGTTTTATAAATAGTTTCCTTAATTGTACCCCACTTTTTACTTGCCTTACACTTTTCTGATGTATCAGTGAATGCGTCTTCAAGTGCTGTTGGAGCTCAAAGCACTCACTTATCAGGATCACAGGTGCTAATAATATTAATCCTGGGGTTATATGTGTGTTTAGCTGTGTAGTTTCACTTTGATCTCAGTCTAACCCTTGCAACAACCAAAGAATGATCCGTATCACAGTCAGCACTGTGGTAACTTCGAGTTAATGATGTTTGGTTCAGATGTTGTCTCCGTGTGATGATGAAGTCCAGCTTATGCCAACGGGCGGAAATTGGATGTTTCCTTGTGACCTTAGTCTATTTCTGGGGCAATGCTCCTTCAGCCTTTGCCCAATTTCATTCATGCGACAGATGTTGTATTTTCCAAGGCACACTGGCCATGAACTCGAGTCCTTGCCCACACGAGCATTGAAATCACCGAGCATATAAATCTAGTAGGATTTTCGAACTGCCTTGATCACAGAGTCCATCTCCTCATAGAAGGAATCCTTCACATCATCAGAGAATGTGAGTGTCGGTGCATATGCAGTAACAATCTCGGCAAAACCACAAGAGGTTGCCAAGCGCAGGGATAATATTCTTTCATTACCTCCAGCTGGAATTTCGATCATTCCCAGTAGCGAATTCTTCACTGCAAAGCCCACACTATGTTGCCTTTGTTATGCCTGCCCTTCCAAAAAACAAAGGTGTAATTGTTTTCCCTGAGTGACCTTTCCTCGGTGAGGCGAGTCTCCTGCAGGCCAGCAATATCAATGTTAAGACGACTGAGTTTGGCATCAATCACAGCCGTTTTTCTCACATCTTCAATATTGGTCAGGTCAATGGACAATCCTGGACAAATGGTTCTTACGTTCCAAGCTGCAAGTCGTAGCTTGAGGTTTGCATGTGTTTACAATTTCTTTATATATTCTGTTACAATCTTCCCTATCTTGCGTTTATTTTCTTCTTTCATCCATATTCTGCCATAAATTATTTCGCGTATTATTGTTCTTATTTGCAATTCTAATTTTATGTGTAATGATTTCTTTTAATGTTAGTGAATGACGGGCGGAGACATCCTGCCTACTAGCTGTACCGAATCGCCAACCCTTCAAGAAGCCACACATAAAGCGACCATTTGGAAAGGTGTCGTCAGCCCACGACAAACAAGGTCAAAAACTACCCAAAAGCAGCGTGAGGAGACAGACACCATAGTCGAAAAAAACAACAAACGACAAGAGGCAGACGATCAGATGCGTGATCAAAGCACACAAGTGGTGCTTACAGACGACCAGATAATGAAGCAGCTGCAGCAGGAGAATCTTCACATTAGAGTCTTAAAGGTGAAGCGGCTTCTGACGAACATCTCTAGCGGTGGTGACTACCGAGGGGAGCGAGATGCCTGTCAAAGTGACGATGGCCAGGAAACACCAACAGACTGAACGAGTTATTCCAAGAATCACGCAATGCTCTCTGTGCCAAAGAAAAATGACAAGGACTTCCGAAAGCTCAATGACAATAGAAAATGTGCCAACTGTCGTGGCAAGCACGGAGAAAGATACCTGGGTTGCCCATACTTCCAAAGACATAGAGACGCCATAATGATCGTAACAAATACAAAACACCATTCAATGAAGCACGGCGGAGGTTCGAGGCACAGGCATCTGACAAGATGAAAACTATCAGTTTCAAGGTCAGATAGATCATCTGAAGAAACAAGTGAGGATACTTCTGACACCGAAGCAAACCAATGAAAACCAAGAACAAGACACCGGCACCAACTCAACAACTCTGGAAGACTTAAAAGAAATTCAGCGCAGCATCCAGTAAGAGGTGAAACGCATGGTCCAGATAAAGAAGAAGAAGGAAGATATTCCGCAGAAATCAAAGCAGAAAAAGAACTACTAAGAATCGAAAGGGGGCTAACTCAAAAGAAGACAGCACACGCCACAACAAAGACATATGAGAAACCCTCAAGCTCAACCACAACCAAGGCCATGAGAAACGCCAGCTGATGCCAACAACCCACTCACAATGACCAATACATTCAAGGGGAAACAAGTTTTCACCCTGGAAATTTAGAAAGCCTAGACAATCTAAAAGAGAAAGAAGATAAATTTCTCGAAGATTGGTGCGACACACTCAGCAACATACCCAAAGAGGAGGCAGTCAATCGGATGGCTGAGATGCTCATTGCACAGAGGAAGAGCCAAAAACAAAATAGCAACTGAAACAAAGGATGAGTCCTACTAAGGACTATACATTCACTCAAAACGAATGAGCAAGGAGGCAGCATTGAAAAACGAAAAAGCAAGAAGAAACGGATGCTAAAATCCCAACTGACGTCACAGGCATAAACTCAGTTACATCGAAATGTCAGTTAAAGCTGACCCAGAAGAAATCGGAAACTAAACCAGCACACTGAACCACTACAATTATAACCAACGCTGCTAAAACTGATTGAAATAAATACAAATCCCCCCTCCTCCTACATATTGTAGATTGGCATATTCCTAATACGCCTTTGGTCATGGAAAGACAGTTCCTCTATTTACTTGCGACAGTGTGGACAAAGAGCACACTTTATGTATATATAGATCCATCTCTGTTTGATGTTGAAATACGTACAGAAAGGAATACATTAACATAATATAGTTCATTAACACTGATGTTAATGTGCTACACCATGTAGTCATGTCAGAGAATATTATGCAGTTCAGTCGTGCGAGAAAGTAATGTGGTATACTGCAAGTATATGGCTGTTGTTCATGGGCGAAGAAAATCGATAAACTCTTTCTTTCATTCAGAAAACCTAAATTAACATGTTTGTTACCTTACCTTTTGTGTAAGTTAGTTAGTTAGTTAGTTAGTTAGTTAGTTAGTTAGTTAGTTAGTTAGTTAGTTAGTTAGTTAGTTAGTTAGTTAGTCGACAGAGCATCCTCTTTGCGCATCGAACCATTGAGTCCATAAGTGCTCGGATTCCTTCCTTAGTAAATCCCGCAGCACGTAGCGGCTAACGACACCAGTTCTGTGTTGATGTATCAATCTTCTTTGGTTTCCTGCATAGTGTTCTTGTTTGGCCACACCTCTTTTAGTTTGCTGTTCTCGTATCCTGACAATGGTTGTAGATTCACAGTCATCACTTGGTTCTTGCGAACTATTTACTTCTTGTAAAGCATTCAGAATGTCAGCCTGGTGCATGGCGCGTCTACCTTCCACAGTAGCCTTACCTGCGAGCTTGTTAGCCCACTCATGTCCTTGTACACCCGCATGCCCTGGCACGAAAATTAAACTAATATTTGCCAGCCAAGACCGCTCCAGAGACAGCAACCACTCTCTTCGGATTCACCCCATCTCTATCTTCTTGAGCATGCTTATTGAGTCGCTATGGAAACATGACCTAGTGAATGTCTGCTTTCTTGAGCCATGTTTTAGCTTTACTTACTGCCATGACTTCCATAGTCAGGCTACTTGTGGTCAAAGCAAAAGCATCAGAATCCTCCTTCACAGTTCTCCCTCCGGCCTGAGGCGTAAAGACCCATGAGCTTCTCACTCGAACGAACGACCCATCTGTGCAAATTACAGAATCACCGTCTAACGAATTCTCGAAGATCAACGCTTCTACTTCCGCCTTCACAGCAACCAGATTTTATTATCTGCATTTTTTGTCTAGTTGGATGCAAACTGAAAAGGACTTACAGACATCTGTTGGCACTCCTCGCCAGGATTTAAGGCCTCAAGTGAACACACCTGTTGAAGAATGTCTTCGGCTTGACCCATCCATGACTTTCCTCTTTTTAACCTGCTGCCCTTCACCTTCATAATTTCACTATGCAGTGGATGTTGTGTGTTTGAGTTAACTTTGATATAGGTACGTGCTCTTCAAATGTGTATTCTGCGTTCAATGGTTGGAAAATCAAGAATGTAGCTCATCGCCCTGCATGCTGTATCTCTTATACATCCAAGAATAATGCGCAAAGCTTCGTTCTGTATCCTTTCCATCCTTTCTATCTGCTTACGGTTGAACGTCAGGATCGCCATCGCATACTCAAAGACAGACATGACCTGCCCCTCGCATAGAAGACATAGATGGCGCTGCTCACAGTTTGCTACCGCCATAACCCGCATCGCGGCCAAACCCCGCTTGACCTTTGTTATCACCTGGTCTTTGTGCTCATTTTGTGTAAGGATTAATTGTCTCAGATGTTTTAGAAGACATCCAGGGGGAGAATAAACACATTCAAAAGCAGCATGTGTTTATTACTTCCAATTACTTAACATACTGTGCTTCGTGTTAACATGTCTGTGCAGTTTGTGTAATATGCTCAAACCATTCATTAACAATGTAACACAACATGCTTGGTGTGAAACACACTGAAGACAGCTGATCATGTATGGTACGATGACTGGGACATAAATAGTTAGGGAACAGTGGTCGTGTATTGCCTTTGCGCCGACATGCAATCAGTGTGGTTGTAGGTTCGATCCTCGGTAGACCATTTGTTCATATTTATGACGCTCTGACATTTGGTACGTGGAACGTTCGCACCCTATTTCAAGCAGGGAAGTTTGATAACTTTATTGTCGAAGCAAAAAATATGAATTTAGATATTTTAAGCGTATCTGAAACAGGATGGACAGATACAAGTTATATAAGGAGAGAAGATTACATATTCGTTAACTCAGGAGGAGATCATCACGAGAGAGGAGTAGGAATTTTAGTAAACCGAAATTTTGAGAAAAATATTAGTGGATTCTGGACTCATAAAGACAGGATGATGCTTCTCAAAATTAAGGCAAGAGCGTTCAACATAGTAATTCTTCAGACATATGCTCCAACAAGGGATTATAGTGATGAACAGCTAGAAGAATAGTATGAAGACCTACAACAAACACTTAAAGTTGTAAAATCATCAGAGGTCTTAATTGTCATGGGTGACATGAACGCAAACGTTGGAAAAAATAAATATAAGCAGATAGTAGGGAAATATGGTATGGGAAACAGAAACGGCAGAGGAGACCGGCTGATATAGTTCTGTGAAGAAAACGATCTTATTGTTTGTAACACATTTTTCCAACAAAACCCTAGGAAACTGTATACGTGGAAAAGCCCTGGAGATAGAACAAGAAACCAATTTAACTACATTATGATTAGAAATAGATTTTAAAACAATGTTTAAAATACCAAAACATACCCTGGTGCTGATATCAACTCTGACCACATTCCTGTAGTCTTAAAATTACAAATAAAACTTAAAAACCCAGGAATAAGGACATCGAAGACACCTCAAGTAGATATATCGGCATTGAAACAACCAGAAATAAGTCAACTATACCTGGTTGAAGTAAAAAATAGATATGATAGGCTAATAATTGAAAGTAAGGAGCATTATAGACGTGAAAATCCGGAGGATAAAATTAATACAAAATGAGAAATTGTAAAAACCAGTATACAAATTGCAAATAGCACCTTGCCAGTGAAGATAAATACAAACAAACAATTATGGATAACCGATGAAATCTTGAGTAAAATGACTCAAAGAAAGAAAGCAAAGAACACTTCAGAGTATATATTAATAGATAGAGAAATACTTCACATGTGCAGAGTTGCCAAAGAAGGGTGGTTGCAGAAACAATACAAAGAAATAGAGGCTCTTGAAATAAAACACAACTTGAAAGAATTACATGAACATATAAAAAAATTACAAAGAAGAAAAACAATATAACAGGAAACGGTTGTATGACAGAAAAAATGGAGGAATTATAACTAATAACACTGACATACCTGGATGGCTTGGCCACGTGGCATGGTCGAGACAGGAACACAGAGCTGATCCACGACTCTGGTGATCGAGTGAGATGGCAGAACATGACCGCCCACGTTTATCGGCATGGCACATGATGGATGGATGGATGGATGGATGGAATAAAAAACATTGAAAGAATACACAGAATATTTATTCTGGGACAACAGGGTCAATAGACCAACATTGTATAATACACACGATGGACCAAACAATACTACAGGCTGAAGTAGAAAAGGCTATTAAAATGACGAAAGAAGGAAAGGCTGCAGGTCTTGACAAGATAACGGCAGAGATGATAAAATCCTTACCCAGCTTTGACATTGACACTATCACGGAGTTATGTAATGATATATATATAATACTTGGTTCATCCCCAAGGACTTGAAAACATCCATTTTCATCACACTACCGAAGAAGTCAAGAGATGTTGATTGTGGGGATTACAGAACTGTTAGCTTAATGAGCCGCATAGCTGAGATACTGCTCAAGGTCATACAAGAAAGAATTCAACATAAAATAGATGAGGAAGTAGCTGAAGAAAGATTTGGTATCCGCAAAAGTAGCGGCACCAGATAAGCAATTATCTGTTTGGGGATGTTTATTGAAAAATATATAGAAATTCAAAAATGTAAATAATTTTGTTTTATAGACTACAAGAAAGCTTTTGATAGAGTACAGCGTGAACGACTAATTACGTGCCTTCAAGATATAGGAGTAGACGGAAAGGACATCAGACTTATTAGTAACTTGTACTAGGAACAAGTGGCGTCTATTAGATGCGAAAATAACTA
Source organism: Cepaea hortensis (assembly GCA_963921405.1). Lineage (NCBI taxonomy): Eukaryota > Metazoa > Mollusca > Gastropoda > Stylommatophora > Helicidae > Cepaea > Cepaea hortensis. Next base: position 73,877,321 of record OY992894.1, on the reverse strand, counting down.
TTCGAAGCTTATAGAAATAAAAAGAGGTGTACGGCAGGGATGTGTACTGTCCCCAAGCCTCTTCAACATATACACAGAAAGAATTTTTAAACAAGTTGAAATGCCTGGACTTGACATCAATGGAAGAATCATAAACAATCTTAGGTATGCTGACGATACCTTGTTACTAGCAGAAAATGAGCAAGAGTTACAAAACCTAGTGGAACAAGTATACAGGCATAGTGCAGAATGTGGTTTAGATATTAACGTCCAAAACACAAAAACTATGATAATTAGCAGTGAAAAGGAAAGGGCATCAATGAACATCACAGTAAACGGGGAGATACTAGGACAAGTAACAAGTTTCTCCTATCAAGGACATATAATAACAGATGATGGCAGAAGTGAAATAGAATTCAAAAAGAGAATAGGTATGGACAAAAATGCTTTCAACGGCATGAAATCAGTATGAACATCTAGAGCAGTGGTTCTCAACCATTTTTAGCCCTTTCACCTCTTCACCATATGTTCAGAACTTCACCCCCTCCCCCTTTCGTATTTCCTCCCTATAAATTCCCCCTGCCCCTACACAGTATACGTAAACTAGGAAGGTAAATTTAATAACACATACTAGAACAAGTCTAGACGTCTACATAAAACGTGATTTGAGGGTCTACTTACGTTATGAAACGAATTTCAGAAGGGCAGAATTACAGAGCCGTAAAGTATGGAGGGAAAAACAATATCAAGTAATCGGTTCTTTTATTAACGCGATTTTGAAATAATCTAAATCCCCCCCCCTCCCCACCCCCACCCCCGGGGAACCCTAAAATCTCCCCGATCCCCGGAATTCCCCACCGATTGAGAACCACTGATCTAGAGAGATTAATAACGCATTAAAAATGAGAATTGTCAAATGCTACGTATTTTCAACGCTATTGTATTGCGCGGAAGCCTGGACATTGAACAAAAGACAAAGCAGCGGCTGCAGCAATATATAACAATATGAATTGCAAACAATTAGGTATTTTTAGCTCCTGCGAAACGAAGAGACATACTAAACACAGACACAATGCACATAGTTCATATATCTTACAAAGAAATCCATCGTACACAGGTGAAAACAACGTGTGACTTATCCAAAATCAGAAGCAATCAATATATATATAAAATGAAATAAGGAAAATAAGACAATACGCACAGTAGGACACAAAGGGCGGCCAACGTTTCGATTCTAAGAATCTTTGTCAAGGACATTGAACAAACAACTAGAAAGTCGCATAGAAGCCCTGGTAATGAGGATATACAGACGAATATGTCGTATTTCATGGACACAAAACATCAATCAAATGCAGAGGTTCTAGAAAAACTGAAAGTGAAGAGAGAGTTGATGAAAGAAATAAAGAGGAGACAAGTGAAAACCATCGGCAACGATAAAAGACATCGTATCTTATAAAACACCATATTGGAAGGCAATGGTTTGGAAAAGCGTGCGAGAGGTAGACAACGATACAAGTGGGAAGATAACATCAAGAGATGGACCAACATCAGTCTGACAGAATGTACAGTCAAAGCGAGAGACAGACAGTGTTGGAGATCCATTGCAGCCAACCTTCATTGTGGAGACGGCACCTGATTGATTGACTGATAGATGCCGCTCTGAAATTGCAACATGTAAGCCGGAAATGTCGTATAGATACATGGGAACGGTCAGGTAAAAATAAAGGGAACTGGTCATCTTATGTTAGTACCTCGAATTTACTCACTCTGGGTAGTATTCACTACAATCTGGGACGGTTGTTCCAATTCAATCGGTTAGCGACTTTACTCACTCCAGAAACGGTCTTTGAGTTTAATGTATTGTAAACACGTAACTGACAATCCTAGCCTACATAAACCCTTCAGTTACTATCACTCAGCACACACCTACTTTTCAATAAGGCCAAACAAATTCACAAAATCCTACAGCGGAATACCCCAAATTATCTTTGGCCATTGTTTAAATATAATACTATACACAGTAAACAACCACATATTTTACACATTCCGAAGCCAAGGATTGACTTATACAAAACAAGCTTAGCGTACTCCGCAACTCAGCCGTGGAACAATGTTCCACCATAAATCAAAGACATCACCAATCCCTATGCATATAAACGCAAATTATTCGAACACAATATAGGGGAGACTGGGGAGAAATGGACCAGCAATTGTGTAGTTTTCAAGTTTTGCTCATCACCGAAACAGATTTTATCAAAACATAACAAAACCATGAATAAAATGTTGTACATTCATTTATTTTAAAAGGGGAAAACATTTAGCAATCTATTTCTATATGTTTCTTTACAAAATGCATTTCAAAAATGTATATGAACATGGGGAGAAATTGACCACCATTGGGGTGAAATGGACCAGCACGTGGGGAGCAATGGACCATAGTGGGGAGAAATTGACCTTTTTTAAAAAGAAGCAGCAACAACTCATCCATAATTGCTATAAGAAATAAATAATCATTAAAAGGATATTTGCAGTTTTTTTTTTTTATTATTTTAAGCGACAGTAAAAAAAGTTTAATATGATATATTAATCTAATATAAAGTTTTATCGAACATTTATGTCTGCAAGACTTTCTTTGAAGACATAGCCATCTTTGGTCCTAGAAGTGGTTCCAGTGATTGTAGATCTAGTAAGCTGTGCTTTAATACATGTAATTGAGACACTGGCGACATCTTCTACCTTAGGCTTAACAAATTTACCTTCTCACTCTTGCGCAAGAACTCTACCTCAACATCACCATCATCATCAATGTCTCCCCTTACAATTCCTACATAGTAAACACAAGTCTTCTTTGTTCCATATTCACATAGCACACACTGGCCTTCAAATACCTCACGCACACCAGTCAAGCTAACCGTACACTCCTCATTTTCACCAAATGAAACATCAGAATCTGTGTCATCACAAAACGAAATGTCAGTTTCTGGATCTGAATCAACATCAAGTTCTTTCAGCAGCTGTCTCTTTGCCTTTTTGGGTGGAACTTTTGCTGCCTTTTCTTTCATCACCGCTCTTTCACTAATTCGATCCATTTCTGGCGTAGAAGTAGCCAGCATAGTTTTTCCTCTTTTCCTCATATTATTTGAATCTTTTCGCGGACCAGCTTTTGGTAGTCCTCTGAAAACATGAAGCGAAGTAAGGGAAGAAGTAGCTTTATGTTGAAGACTCCCTGATATTTCCTGCAAGTCATCTACAAGGTTCTCAACATTACACTCTTTCTGATTTTCATGAAATTCTTGTGCAGTTTGATCTGTGCTGGTACCACAATGTGGAGATGCTCATCCTGTCTGTTCATTGCTTTCTAAAGTGGCATTTTCACTGTCCTTGCTGATGGGCCTGTTCGTTATTTCTGAAGGCATAAAATCATCTTCTGTAAAAACATCTTCGTTAAAGGGCCAAATACCTGACACTGCAAAGCCTGATTGAATGTTAATGGGAGTTGCCGCTTTAAGAAAAGCGCGGCCACCTAGATTTGCAACTTGATAGATTGTCAGTGGTGTCCCAACATTTTTCATCATCCATGAATCACACGCATTGTTGTAGACCGACTTCATGGGTCCAAAAACTGAACGGTCCAAGGGCTGAGTTTTAGATGAGGTGTGTGGTGGCAACGTGATCACGTGAATGTTGTTTTTCTTGCACAGTTCAATTGATTCAAATGAAATGTGGGAATCGTGATTGTCCAAGATCAAAATCAAAGGGAAGTCTTTGGAAGGTCTTGAATGCTTAATGAAGTGATTTATAACTTTGACGAAATTATCACGGGTCATCCAACCTGATTCATTCACAAGGCCAAGGGAACCTTCAGGTGCTCCAGCAAGCATAAAATTCTTAAAAATTTTTCTGGGAAACACAAAAACTGGAGGGATAATGTGACCCGCAGCTGACACAATGCAACAGATTGTGACCAGTTCTCCTCTTTCTCTGGATGTCACCTGGCCTATTTGCTTCACTCCTCGTGGGGCAATTACTTTTGGCACTTTCTGTACAGTGGTCAGACCTGACTCATCCAAATTGTAGATTTGAGCTCCACTCACATTTAGTTTTGTAATGGTTTCCTTCACAATGTTGAAGAAGGTGCAAATATTATGTTTGTTGAAAGCTGTAGCTCTAGCCAGAGATGTTGCCTCAGGTTGCCCTATGGTCAGCTCGGGATTCCGTCGCAAAAATCCACAAAGCCAGTCATTCCCTGCTATCATTTGCTCATCCCAGGTTAAAGGATGTGCAATGTTATTCACTTTCGCCATCTCGTACGCCAAAATACGAACGTTTTTAGTTGTGAGTCCATGGAACATTCTTGCACAATCTTTCAAGTAACTAGCAAAATCAGCTTCTTGCTTAGCTGTGAAAACAAGGCTATGCATATAATTTGGTACGAGTCTAGTAGGCAGACCTTTTCCTTCTCTGTCTTTTGTAAGATTGTTATTGAGGGTAGAGCGAGCAATGCCGTACTCCCTTGCAGCTTTCCTCACTTTCATTCCATTTTTCACAGCATTAACAGCTTCTCTCATACGTTCCTCCGTAACGAGACCCTTGTTGGTGTTTCTGATGTACAATCTTGGCATCTGAAACAAAAGAGTGACAGAATTATATAACATTTAGAATGGTAGGCCTATCATTTGCAAAGAAATACTGATCATAGCACGAATGGCGTGCATCTTTAATAAATCACTGAAATCAAATTTGTTAACAGTTTTATTGGTCTAGATTTAGACCCCAGTATTAAAAAGAATCAATAATGCTGATATTCGAATGCAATCTTCAACACTTTTAATAACAACAGACTGTCTTGTCAATTTCTTCTATGGGGAGAAATGAACCATGGGGAGAAATGAACCGGTCCATTTCTCCCCCATCAATGTATTAAACTATTCAGCGATAAAGTCTCTTAAATCTAATATTATATGCTATATTTTTTATATGAACTCTTAAATAACAAGTAAATAAAGATATTAACGTAATTACATTGTCCTGATTCCTGACTATGCGTCTGCTTTACGATTGTGTCTGGAACTGGAAAAAGAAACTTTAGTGCAGAAAATTTTTCAAACTTTGCGTGGGAACGACCTGTGCGGGAAGTCGATGGCAAATGAAAAATTCGGACTATGTTTGATGTGGAAAACAAACTTATTATGGTTTCACTTTCATTGCATCACAGCCAGGGGCCAGAGAGGGGGTGGTCCATTCCTCCCCTATGTCCATTTCTCCCCAGTCTCCCCTATTGGTACGGATTACCTTCCCATTTAATAATAATAATAATAATAATCATAATAATAATAATAATAATAATAATAATAATAATAATAATAATAATACGATATAACAGCCAGTGCCATTTTGATAGACCAGTATATTACCCATAGCTAATAACATGTGTAGCATCTTTCATTAATATTACTGAGTCGTGTGGTATTGGCTTTTGCATTTTCCCCACGCCTTTATAATGCATATCGTTTACAGTGTTGTTGTTCTCGGTTAGCCTCGAGTGATAAGTGGATTAAATAATGCATGAAAGAGAATAATGAAACAAATATGTTACTTAATGTGGACTTGTAGTGTTGCAATTACCACTGACATTCTAGGTGACATTGGGTACTATTTAGGTGATGTCAGAGCACTTCAGGTGGCGTAATGAATCATACAATGTACTAACCCACTTGGTAAAGCCTGTAATTCTCCATACGCCCGTACGACATAATCTAACACGGGAATGCTTACATTGGCTTATTAATAATAGGCACTTATCCCAAACGAACAACCCCTGAGACAAGTAAAGAGTTTCAAATACCTAGGAAGTATAATATCATCAAATGGCAAATCAGAAGACGAGATCGAAAATAGATGCAATAGGGCAAACCAACTCACTGGACAAATGGCACAAATACTAATGAATAAACGTGTATCAATTGTTACTAATAAAGCACTTTACAACACAATCTTCTTACCAACTCTATGCTACCAATGCCTCACCTGGACAATGACAGAAAAAGAGAAATGAAAAATCATCACAACAGAAATGAGATTCCTGAGAAGAATACTTAATGTATCAAGAAGATATAAGATTAGAAATGAAAAAATCAGGACTAAGGTGGGGGTTATAGCAGCACTAGATTTTATCAAATGGCATTAAATCAAATGATTTGGCCATGCAACTAGGCTACCAACTATCTGTATACCACAACAAGCAATGATGTACAAACCAGACAGAAGCAGAAAAAGAGGCCGACCACATAAAATACAGACGGAAGGAATAGCAGAGTCCATGGGAATATCGATACATGAAGCAAATAAGCGGGCACTCTCCCGCTGTTTATACTTCACCTCGACACAGCAAGGTACAAGAGGAGCATGATGAGATGAGATGAGATAGATGAATTATCATCATTTAGAACGACAATAAAGTAATGGGAATATTGCGATATAAAACAAAACAACAAAGACAACGTTTTTTATACCACATAACATATGTGATATTTATGGTTCGTTATTTGCGATCTGTGTATCTGAATAATTCATTTTCTATCGGCCTTGTCAAATACGTCGCTGTCACATGCGTATAATGAAATGTTTAGTTTCTTTTGTGGCCATGCAGAACATATCCAGACAAATATAGGCTAATATGTGTGTTTGATCTAGACATTATCAAAGACAAAGTCATAAATCTAGTCCTTAGAAAGCCGCAACAATAATATTGTGACAGATCAGAAGTCACACATTTATGTTCACAACAGAAGCCATTATGTGTAATTAAGTATTATGTTTTGCTTCTTCTTTATACGATTGTTTCACGTGGTTCTACTTCATTGTCCCTGTATGTTGTCACTGCTGTACGTTTTCCGCTGCTCTCTTCGTGGCAATGTCTTGTTTGTGCTAGTTTTTGAGGTCTGGTTGCAATTTGTTCCACCTCCTCCCCCCCCCCCTCCCCCGCCCGTAATTATCGTTTTTTTTTCCTTATTTTTCAAAACTACCCTACACTTCGTATGTCTCAGGTATTGCCTATTGCTTTCTTGCTTGCATTTTCACACATTTCCCACATTGTTACTCATTTAATTTATAAGCAGAACTTTTGGTTCATCCTCCATTATACTCTTTCCCATTTCCTTTCAATCGGCATAGGTCACTTGTTTCATTACTAGTGACAGTCACCTTTCACCTCTATTCCCGTGTACCTTACATACCTCATGTAAGCTGACCCAAAGTCAGATAGCTCTCACTCGATATGCATGCACGATGCGCGTTACAAGGATTGTCATACTCCAGTGCCGAATAAACACCAACTACGTACTGTTTGTATATTGTCTAATTAGTTGTATAAGTATACGTGTGTTCTTTGTGTGCCAACAAACGTTCTAACCGAAACGTTCACTGTGTCACTTCTGAGTATGTTCTTGAACAGCTTACCAGTTCAACTACTTGTTTTACTCACTGTAAAATCAGAAGCAGAATTACAAGTCCACAAAATAGTTTAACAAAAGTGTTGAGGAGCATACCATGAACATTAGCATCAGTAAAACAGAGGTAATGACAATAACCAGAGAAGAAAAAAAATAACACAGATGTATCTAAAAGAACACCTCCTGAAACAAGTAAAGAGCTTCAAGTATTTAGGAAGTATGATATCATCAAATGGCAAATTAAAAGACGAGATCGAAAGTAGATGCAATAAGGCAAACCATCTCATTGGACAAATGGCACCAATACTAAATAACAACCACGTTTCAATAGATTCTTTAAAAGCACTCTACAACACAATATACCTAAATATTCTATGCTACCAATGCCAAACCTGGACAATGGCAGAAAAAGAAAAGAGAAATTATAACGGAAATGAGATTCATGAGAAGAATACTTAATGTATCAATAAGAGAGAAAATCAGAAATGAAGAAATCACGACTAAAGTCGGGATTATAGCAGCGATAGATTTCATCAGAAAACAACAAGTTAAATATTTTGGCAATGTAAGAAGGCAACCAACTAACAGTACACTACAACAATCAATGACGTGCAGACAAAACGGATCAAGAAGAAGGGGCCGACCATTTAAACGATGGACAGATAGAATAACAGAATCCATGGGAATCGCGTTATATGAAGCTGTGATAGAACGCCTAAGCACCATTAGAACGTATCTCTCATTCCACAAGAAAGTATTAAATTAAAGGTGGAATGAGCAGTTAGACAAATTCAACCTCAGTCACTACAAATATATGACGCAAAATTGTGTAAATAGACTGTCGTCACCGAAAGCGAACGCAGTCTGGTTTCTGCTAGACGGTGATTTGCAATAAACAATGAGAACATCGGTAACTTGCAATAAAGAATGCGAACATCGTCAAAACGTTCAACTGTCTAGGGATTGCGCCAATCCAACATAGTCCAGAAGTAGAATACAAAAGGTGATCAAGGACTCGAAGCCGGTATTCAAAATGCTGAGGCAATATTTATTTGCCTAAGTCCAAACTTGTTACACATTTACAATCCAAATCATCAATTCCGATTTATTGTTACCGTGCCTGTTATGGCCAGACGGGACAGTAAAGAAACATTATTAAATATGAATCCTAAACGGTTGAACATATTAATATTTATAACTATCATGTCCCAGTACTTCTGTCTTTCACCATTTTGCCTATTTGTCAGCTTGCTGTGACTTACTGAGTCCCATTCTAATATTGTCGCATCTGTCCGTGGCTTTCAGGCCTATATACATCATGCATTAATAGTCTCGTCCTTCTTTCCAATATTTGTTAGCCATCATAATAAGTGTCCAGCCAGTACATAAGTTCTCTTCTTGCTGAGAATCGAAACATGCTGCCTCCTATTTCAATCTCTAAGATCTGACTGTTTGTTGTTGTTGACAATCTCTCTGACGTTTTCTTCTTTTTACGTCACCTCATTAGTTTCTCATAAGAGTTGGTTCGCGACTTTCTCACCAACTCTATTATACGTCATATCATTTGCTCTGCTACTTGGTAGTTTCCACGTTTGGAAAGTATCAAAATGGAGCTGCAAGTTGTAATGACAACTTCAAACCGACGTCTTCAAATAAAATGCCGCAAACGGTTAACACTGTGCGGCAGAAGTTCCGACCAAGGAACGGATTTCAATTTTCATATGTAGATATCTTTTGTCAATAAGTCTTGATAATTTTTCTGTTTATAATTGCCTAGATACTTTGTTCCTAGTAACTATTCAGCTAAGTAACGACAGTCTTTAGATATGCAGACTTTCATTGCGTCTGTCCGATGTATGTTCCTTTAGTCAGTGCTATTATTTATCATTTGTCTCTATATAGTTGTATTACTATATTTTTGTTATTCTTATTGATTTTAACGTTTATATAGTTAAATATTATTATTGATTGCTTTGCGTTACATATTCCCACTGTCAAAGACTCAGGGAAGACCACCCTGAATGAGTGGTCTACCTCAAGTAGATTAGAGGTAACCCAGGGCCCCTACATGAGGGCAGGGTAGGTGTAGGGAGTAGATAGGAAGGGGAACTATCAAATAGTTCCCTCATGAGACACGGAGGTGTCAACCAGAGAGTAAGCACTCTGGTCACGGCATAATCACGCCAACGTGATAGACACGGAGAACTAGAATGAAACTCAAGAGAGGCCACTACTCTAAGCGTGCTGAATGATGCAGCACGCAAAAGCCGAAGTGCGCACAAGGTCCCTCCGCGTACTGTGTAGTCAGCACGCGGAGAATAGTCAGACAGGGGACAGACTTCGGAGGGAACACATCGCTTAGCGTCGATGCGTATTTCTTTAGCCGAGTAGATAGATTTAGTAGTAGGGTTAGGAACGACTAGTGATAGGCAATTCTGTGTATTCATGTGTGATTCATTAGCGACTGTTTTGTGCATTTATGTAATGTAAAGAGCCAGTGGCAATAAAATGTGTAATCAATTCCTCTCGTACGACTGACACATCTTTTTGAGTGGTGCGAGAGAAGTTTATCGCTTGATGACAGGCTAGGATAAAAGTGGTGTCAGAAGTGTAGCTTGGACAATTGTTCAAGCTAAAACACTCACCCACGGCTCTAAAATAGTATTACTGTCAGTTAATCACAGGGTTTAATTTATGTTAGTGAACAATGGCGTGTGCAGACTAGAACAAATTGCGAGCTGTGCCCATCGTGACCGATTAACGTTTATTTATGCTTATTAAAATGTTTTGTGCTTTATGAACATGTTTTCTTCTGATTTGTAAGTATTATTATTATAGTTCTGTATCATTTATTTCTATAATTACTGATTTATTTATGAGTATTTGTCAAAAATGATTTACGGCGGAGCAATACACAAGAAATGAGCCAGCGACAATATCGATTTTTCCAAACTAAAAATAGCGCTGCGCCTATGACGTATTGCGACTGACAAACAGCTGCCCTACGCCATTTGCAATCAGCGACGGATTGTTTACAAATCGCCAAGCGGCTGCTCGCCTAAATCTTTGACTTATATTAAATATTATTTGTTTATACAAGCTATTTATTGAATATATTTATTTATTTGAACATTATTATTACTTTTATATTTATTTCAAAGCATTTATTTAATTATTTGTATACCTTTTCTATTTGTTACCGTCACGATGGCACTACTTTCGCTATGCAAATAAGACTCGGTCTGCACAGCACTTCCATAAATTAAACAGCAATAGTTAGTGAAGGCAGAAGACATTAGAACGAAGACAGGACATTGACATTTAAGATTAATTATACCACATTGTGTTGTCCGGGGGCATGTGATTGTACATAATTGTCTAAACTCATATGTCGTTTACAAATGGTTAATTGTTGATGCTCTTGTAAACCAGATGTAACAAGAGCTGTTTATGAGAATAACTCAAGCTGTATGTCGAAGTGCCGAACGATTGGACCTGAGGTGCCAAACGATTGTACCTGATTTTCTGGAATGTTAAGATGAGTATACCCAAATTATTTTGAATGCAATATGATTAATAATGCATCTCTTTTTCAGGGTGTGATCTATTAGTATATTTTTGTGATCTATTATTCAGAGTGTAATCTAAGAGTATATTTTTTTACACAGGGATTAAAAACTTAACATATCTAATATACCTGAATAAATATTTAAGTGCCTATCAACGCTAGCTAATTACCCAACAACATGGCAACTTTAGCTGATTTCATCAAAGCAGGCAAGGAATTAGAATACACAGGAAAGGAATTAGAACAATATGCTGATCAAAAATTTAGGGAAGCAAAAGATGCTGAGAGAGGTGAACGTGCACGAGAAAGACAACACCAAAAAAGAGATGGCACAATTGGCTGAAGAAACTAAACAGAAGCAGTTAGAACATGATAAGGAGATTAAACAAAAAGAAATAGAATTAAAGCAAAAACAATTAGATCAGGAGAAAGAATTAAAGCAAAGAGAGATAGATGAAATGGCAAGAGTGAAAGAAAAACAAATACAGGTTGAATCAGAGACACAGTTAAAGATGAAAGGTATAGAAGTAGATTCACACTTAGAGATCTCCGCTACAAAACTTAAGAGTCAGCAAGAAGAGAATAAACTTAATAAGTACAAACATATTATTAAGCCATTCTGTAAAGAAGATTCCATATCAGCTTGGACAGAAAATGTCGAATATCAGCTTAAATACCACCAAGTACCAATCGATATGTGGGCCATGATTTACATGAAGAACCTCAGTGGGGAGCCCCTTAAATTTATAGAATCAATACCAACTGATCTTAGATCTAAGTATCAGTACATTCACGATAGGATAATGCAACATGTCTTACTTGATGCCCCTGGGTATCAAGTGCAATTTTCTAATCTAAAACCAAAACCAAGTGAGACTTTCATCGATTATGTCTCAAATGTCCAAAGCGTGCTAAATAGATGGCTTAGTGCAGCAAAAATAGGAAAGGAATTTGAGAAACTTAAAAATTTAATAGCCATGGATAAAATCATATCCACAATACCATCTCCTTTCGCTAAATTCCTTCAAAACATCGAAACCATAGAACAATTTGAGAAAAAAGGCTCCGCATATATTTAATCAAATAGGGATATTTTTAAAACTTCAAATATCGACTCTGAAATAGTCTCTTTTGTTAAGGACCAACCTAAAAGCTATCGTAGCAATAAAAAACCATTTCAGAGAGTCGACAAGAAAGATCAAAAATTGCCTAAATGTGTGTATTGCCAACTTTTTCATGATACTTATGCTATGTGTGATAAATCACCAAACTATCCGACACATCTTGAGATGGTCATTAAGAAACAACAAAACAAGAGAACTGCATACAGGCGTGCAGTCAAATGCTTCTTCTGTTCTAGCTACGGGCATTATTCCAATAAGTGCCTGGGCCGCCAAAGAATGAAGGCCAACAGTGCAATGTTAATTGATACATCTTCTGATAGTGGTAGTGAGACTGAGTGTGAGGTCGAGAATGAATTACCTTTTAACCAATCTGAAGATGTTTGTTGTGTAAACGATATATTAAGCTTTGACAGTTGTGAGCGATGTCACCAATTCCATGCAGACGGAAAATTAGAATGTGGACATACAGTACCATTCTCCACTGACAGTGTAAATGCAGCATTAGCCTCCAGAGGCAATTTGGTGTTCCACAATGCAATGGTCAACGAAATACCATGCCAATGTTTGCTGGACAGTGGGAGCACTCTTATCGGTCTTAGAAAGGAACTGGTGAATCCAAATGATTATACAGGTGACTCAGTCAAATGCCGAACCTTTTCGGGTAATATTGAAATTTACCCTTTGGCAAGAGCCCATATTAACACTCCTTTCCTTTCTGGTACCTTTACATGTGCGATTTTAGATAACCCTTGTACTGATTTAATTCTGGGATGCTTACCCCAATTGAAACATTGCACTAACGAAGAAATAGCTGCATGGGAAAAATTAAATGCAGCTAATGCAACAACCAGAGCAGATACTATTAAACACCAAGACACACTACAGGATGAAAGACTACTGTTGCTATCACCAACTAGCACGGATGATACCACCAGGCAAAAGTTCATAGACCAGCAAAAAGCTGATCCTAGTGTGTCTACATATCTAAAGCTATTAAAAGAAAAAGCCAAAGTAACAAAAAACGCATCATGGGTCTTTAGACTTAATAATGGTAGTCTTACTCGTTATTATACAACTGGTAACCATGAGATTCAGCAAACGGTGTTACCTGTACAACACCGCCAAACTGTGCTAAAGATTGCACACGAGTCACCGTTTGCTGGTCACCTTGCATACGACAAAACCAGGGCCAGAATTCAGGCTCATTTTTATTGGCCAGGGTTTTGTAATGACATAAAAGTATTTTGTCGTTCATGTAATGTCTGTCAACAACTAGTACGTAAGGGTAAACATCCTACAGCTGAAGTACAACCTTCAACACTGGCCTCTAGGCCATTTGAGAGTGTGGCGGTCGATATTGTTGGACCCCTGAACCAGGTGTCCAGCAAAGGAAATCGCTTCATCTTAACGATGGTAGACCTATGTTCAAGGTGGGTTGAGGCAGTAGCTTTGAAATACATCACCTCCAAAGATATTGCCAATGTATTTCTACATTTGTTCTCACGATTCGGATTTCCACGTACCATCTTATCCGACCGTAGAACCCAATTCATATCGGCTTCAACGCAAGCCCTTACGAAAATGTTAGAAATTAAACATCATTTTACAACAGCTTATCATCCAGCCAGCAATGGAATAGTAGAATAAATTAACGGAGACCTTAAGCATATGCTGGCTAAGGTGACAGCAGAAAACCCAGCTGAATGGGATACACTGTTACCAAGCACGGGTTTCTCACCGTTTGAATTGGTATACGGGGCTAACCCACGTGGACCCCTAACAATTTACCATCAGTTAGTAACTAATGCGATTGAAATTCCAACCCCTAAAACACCTTATGAGATGGTAACAGAAACACGAGATAAGATTATGAAATCGTGTATCATAGCCAAGGCAGCTTTGGAGAGGAAGGGTCAAATCTACCGCCAATACGCAAACAGAGGTGCGAGAACTATTAATCTTGAACCAGATCAAGACATACTGCTTTTACTCCCAGACAAACGGAATTTATTATTGACCTCATGGCAAGGGCCATTCAAAGTGGTACGAAAAATTTCAGATGTCGATTATGAAATATCGATAAACGGACACTTAAAGATATTTCATATCAACATGTTGAAACCCTACTTTTCACGACAAGAGACAGAATTAGAAACAGACGAACACAATGCACCCACACCTATGGATCAGACGACAGACATACACAACGCAACTACACTAGTTAGCGAGACTGGCAAAGCCGACAATATACATACACTTAGTGAGCTTACAGAAAACGCACTTAGCACCACCACCGTACTGAATCAGGTAGACGACGACGGGATGGAACTACCTGTTCCAATTGTAGACAAGACTGCTACATTAGAGTGCAAACGGTTAGAACCGGGACTAACAGAAGAACAACGACGACAGACAATAGAATTAGTGACGGAGTATAAGGACATATTTTCCGACATTCCAGGTAGGACGGACAGTATCGAGCACTCCATCCTTCTTTCGGACTCTAAGCCTATCAAATGCAGGCCGTTGTCTATCCCACTTAGCTATAGAGAAAGTCTAAATAAGGAAATTCTTAATTTAGAAGCTAGTGGAATCATTCAAAAATCTACATCGGAGTACTCCTTTCCAATCGTCTTAGTCAAGAAAAGAGACTCCACAATTCGTCTCTGTGTGGACAATAGGAAACTCAACAATGTCACTAAGATCGACGAAGAACCAATTCCTTCCTGCGAAGATCTTATTCTTGATATGTCCACCTCCAAAATCTTCTCTAAATTAGACCTTACTAAGGGATATTGGCAGGTCCCTATGCAGACTCAATCCATCCATCTTACTGCATTCTCAACACCTTTAGGTCTTTACGAGTGGCGTTTTCTTCCTTTCGGACTTCGTAACGCTCCTGCCACTTTCGTACGCTTAACTAGAGATTTACTACATGGAGTGATGAATACGGTGACATATATAGATGATATTTGTGTCCATACAGATAACTGGACAACACACTTACTGAAACTCAGACATGTCTTCGATAGATTGCGACTCTTCGGTCTCACTGTCAAACCGAGCAAAGTTGAATTGGGCCTACAAGAAATTGATTTTTTGGGTCATGTCATTTCACAAGGACAACTAAAAACTGACAATAGAATTATTACTAAAATTATGAACCTGACCATGCCTACAACAAAGAAGCAGGTCAGGAGTCTTTTGGGTTTAGTAAATTATTATAGTAAGTTCATACCGAACTTAGCGGAAATCACAAGTGTATTTTCAAATGTTTTAAAAGCATCAGTAAAATTAGATGTCAAAGATGCATTATTAATTTCTGCATTGTCAAAATTGAAAATCCTATTTAGTAATGTACCAATCCTCCGTTTGCCTAATCCTAGGCTCGTTTATTATCTTAGGACAGATGCCAGCAGGATTTCCATAGCTGCAGTACTAGGCCAGTTTTATGATGGCATCTTCCATCCAATTTGCTACGTGAGCCGCAAGATCACACCTGCTGAGTCCAGATATTCAATATCAGAGTTGGAAGCCCTAAGCGTCATCTATTCGGTGAGGGAGTTGCATCGATTTCTAGCGGGTAATCACTTCGTAGTCCAGACCGATAACTCCCAAATCACGGTCATACAAAGTGGGGTGCATCGCAACGACCGCATCTACAGGTGGTCATTAATATTACAGAATTATACTTTTAGTATAGAGCATATTAAGGGTAGGGACAACATTCTTGCTGATACCCTTAGTCGACCATCTGAGGTAGAAATACCTGATATTCCACATGAAAAGGTATTGTAAGAAATGTTAATTTAGTACACTTAAAATATCCTGTGTAAAATATCATATGTAATGATAGACATCATGATCAGGACTGTATGCTAAGAACAGTGAACCACCATGTGTCCGTAGACAGCAGAATAAGAACTGTGCTCCAAGAACAAGTGAATCACCGTGTGTACATAAACAGCTCGTTACTTACTATGCTCCATTTGTGTTCCGGTGAATCACCTGTGTTAATCATGGAAAAACAGTGTCAGAACAATGCATAAGTAACAGACACAAATATACTTGTCTACGACACCAGCGGACTCTACGAGTGGAAGAATACCCATAAGACACAAGTATGACTGTGTAGTGTATTTAGTATACCCAGGACAATTGTGTATATATAAACTATGCCAACGAAAGCAATTTGGGAACGTTATGGCAACCACTAACCTGAGGTACTTAAATACCATGTATATATATTAGGTTATTGTGATATGTATTATAACATGTTTTTAATATGGTGATAAATTATAGTTAGATTAGGTACTTTAAAATAGATTTAGATTAGATTTAGGGAATAGAATAGATTTTTTTTTTTTGTACTTTAGATAAATCATTAATTTACCCACTTACTTAGCTTAAAAGTAGATTAGTATAGTACTTTAAACTTAATAACAGCTAATTAAAGACTAGGATAAAAAGTTTAGATAGGAACAGTACCATTTAGTTTAGATAGGAACAGCACCATTTAGTTCATTTCATTTCACTTTATGTCATTCCATCTTCATGAACACTTTAACACCCTCATCATTTAGGATTAAAATTAGTTTATACCTTATAGAATAAAAGGATTATACATTTAACATACATCATTTACACCATGTAGAGTAAAAATATCAATCATATTTTTTTCATTTAAACATGAAAAGATTATTTATAATTTTGTTACATTTCACAGTACCCATTTCAGAAAGGTACATAACTCATCTCACATCATTTTCATTTTTTGTAGATAGTTAGATTACTTCCCTTAAATTAGATTAATTTTGTGTAACAAATTAAATATATATAGTTATAGAATTTGTATTAGTATTTCAATAGAATATAGTTGTTAATAATATCATGGTACAAACTATCAACCCTATTTCATCCATGTAAATATTTTGTAAATACATGACTCGTGCAATAAGTTACGCACAGTCATTAAGCTCAACTCTTTCAAACTGAGCCGAACTTGTACAGTGTCACTTCAAGGTTTTTAAATATTGGGAGAGTGAAAGATGTGTGACAGAAGTGTGAAAGTGAGAAAAAAGGAAAAATATACAATGGAGAGTGAGGACAACCAGCGGATTTTTTCTGCCGCTCAACGCGACTTTTTATTATTTGTCTGCGTCAAGCGTTTGCTTTCAGTGTTAAAATATACTGTCTCGAATGTGTTGTGTGTAGTTTAGTGTAGACCTTAGATAAAGTATTTTAAGTCTCATAAGACGGAAACGTAGTCACGAATTAGTGTTATACACTTGTTTGTGGCCACATTTAACCGAATTGTGGCACTTGAAAACTAACTTACATACATATTATAGACAGACACACATGTTAGAAGGTAAAGTATATTATTAGGTAGATCCAAACACGCAAACAACCAGGAAAACAAACATGTAAATTACATGCATTTGTAAAACAAAGGGATATAACTCCGGGTCAGGGGACACAATAGACAACGAACCACTAACTTAACAGTGAAAGATGACTTTACACGCGGAAGCGAGAAAGGTAAAGCCTGTTGCACACAGCTTGTGCAAGGGTTGTTTAATATTATATGGGGGGACATGAAGCAATTCATGTGTTGACCCTAAGAAAGTCAACTTTGTATGGGTAGTAAGTTAATTTACTATTTGAGGGCTTGTCTTATAAGACAACGGTCCGGTTCAGACAAACCTCTAATTAATATAATATTGCGATTGAGAAGAGGGCTCACGCCAACCAGACAAGTTTGTGGCGATCACCAGTAGCCAAGTAAAGTGATACTACATTGTGACAATAGTCAGTAGAAGTCTATTGAGTTACCCAGAACCAAGTTATCAGTAGTCTTTGACAAAAATTAGATACACTAATTTTTTAGAAACCTCTTGCGTCACAACCATGAGTCAAAGTTTGTAACGCAACACAGGAGAGGAGGGTGTGTGTCAAAGACTCAGGGAAGACCACCCTGAATGAGTGGTCTACCTCAAGTAAATTAGAGGTAACCCAGTGCCCCTACATGAGGGCAGGGTAGGTGTAGGGAGTAGATAGGAAGGGGAACTATCAAATAGTTCCCTCATGAGACACGGAGGTGTCAACCAGAGAGTAAGCACTCTGGTCACGGTATAATCACGCCAACGTGATAGACACGGAGAACTAGAATGAAACTCAAGAGAGGCCACTACTCTAAGCGTGCTGAATGATGCAGCACGCAAAAGACAAAGTGCGCACAAGGTCCCTCCGCGTACTGTGTAGTCAGCACGCGGAGAATAGTCAGACAGGGGACAGACTTCGGAGGGAACACATCGCTTAGCGTCGATGCGTATTTCTTTAGCCGAGTAGATAGATTTAGTAGTAGGGTTAGGAACGACTAGTGATAGGCAATTCTGTGTATTCATGTGTGATTCATTAGCGACTGTTTTGTGCATTTATGTAATGTAAAGAGCCAGTGGCAATAAAATGTGTAATCAATTCCTCTCGTACGACTGACAAATCTTTTTGTGTGGTGCGAGAGAAGTTTATCCCGTAATGGCTGTAGCATCGCTTGATGACACCCACACTCGCTTCACTATAGCCAGATACTCGATAAATATGACCTTTCAGTTTCTCTCATTGTTGAGGCTAAGCTCTACCTATTGTTTATCTGCTGTCGTGTTCCACTCTTATTCTTTCTAACTTAGCTCTGATTGTGATGTATACATATTAGCGTACCTGAAAATACTATTAGCACATATGGACTCGCGTTACTAGATGATACCAGGACACGGGGTATATTACGTGGATATTCAGACACCAGGCTGGATTAATTTATTCAGTGTGAAATAACCAGATGGGACTCACAAACTCAAATGTTGATAGCGGCCCTTCAAGCACAAAAAAAAAAGAATATGGCAGCACGAAAGAGAAAAGTTAAGACAGAAATTGCGTATTGAATTTGAGCAGAGAAGGATAAATTTAGGAATTGTCACGAAAGAGCTAGAGGAACGGTTTTGTCTAGGGGACGATCCATATGAGGAAATAAAACGGCAACAGGGTATCGTTTGCTTAGATGCGACGACCCTTTCACCCGTGGAGATATGAACCTCTCTAAAGGAACAGAAGGTAGAAAACACGGATCCGACCAAACCATTAAGGATGGACACCTATGGCAACCAAAGCAGAACCAGTGGTAGTAGATATGGAAATACACGTCTTCAGTCTACACACGCCTGAAAGGAAAAGGGGTAGTAAACAGCGTACCAAATATACTTTTAACAGTACCTAGGTGATAAATGTTTGCACCACAGTAAAAGTGGTTTAGCTGGTTTGCCAGTACATGACCCTCAAGCACCCCATTTGACGTCTAGGAGGAATGAATTTCGAGAGCAAGAGGACTAAAGGACAACTGTTAAAGAGGTCGAAGACGAAGCCTTTTCCGACGCTCGTATTCCCTTCTGCTCAGATGATCAAGAAGTGGAACTAAATTTGACTGAGATAGGGAGGAAAGGAAAACATGATCCTTATGTGATCTTCAATGCTGCAGATCAGGAAGAGACACTAGTTATCAGGTTAGATAATTTATCTAATGTGATTGATTGCTTAGGAGAAGGCCCACCACAATATTTACTTCGACTGGGCTTAGCTCATGACTGCTCGGCCAGAGAGGAAATTCCAGACATGGAAAATTTTCCAGAAGTGGTGATCTCGAGGTATACCAGTGTGGATACTCAGGATACATACTGCATTGTTATCAGACAGAATATGGACTCTGACATTGTATAAACAACAATGTCTGTAGATAACAAAGATTAAAATTCTTTACACCAGATGGAGAAGCAACGTCCTATCATATGTATAGCTGAATCTATCAGGGAATCCCAGCTACAGGAACCTTGCGCAGAAGTCAGAAGAGATTAACTACCCTTCACTTCAGAGGATGTGAGAAGAGAAGATCAGCTGTTTGTGGATACTTCACTAAAAAGTAGCACAACTTTACAGACCTCGAGAAACAGTTGTATATCTCAAGGCTGGACAACTTGGCACATGCGATTTTCATTTCTAGCACGGATTCAACAAGGGATTCTATTGCAGAGAAACTCAGCCTGTTAACGAATTCTCGAGGGTAAGAACCGTGGCAACGAGGAGGGAAGAACCGTGGCAACGAGGAGGGAAGATTGTTACTCCCTATTCAGAAAGAGGAAAGCGCAAGTTGTTTTCTCATCATGGCACAATGATGTTCAAAAGAATCCTCATAGAAAGACGAGATTGGTGGATTGTTTTGGAATTTTGGGGGAGGTTAGGAAAATCTCTCCCGGGCGAATTAGAGGAAAACTCGGCCCCAGGGATAGACTCCGTGGAGTTGAGCGTGGAGTTGAGTTCGGACACGGGAAATAGTCGGACAGACAAGTTGTTATAGAGGCCGGTGGAAGGCAGTGTTGTACTCTACAGGAGTGGCTAGGATATATGTATATTTGTTAGAAACGTTCCGAAATAGTGCTGTGCATTGTGCTCATTCACATTTAATAAAACACATGTGTGTGCAAACCGGTGTTCCAATTATAATTCCAATTTTCAAAACAAAAATTCCAAATTTGGTCTCGTTTATCCTGCCTCCTCAGCTTTGGTTATTGTTGATATCCTGATATCCTTGGTTGTGTGGACTTTTAGTCCTAATTCATACTGGTTTTATTGATTCAGCTCTGTTTGTCGGATAAGGTTATTTTTGTGCTACCTGGTAGTTCCCTTTCTGTCTTATGTTGGCCTTGATGAAGACCGGTCTTTGGTCGGGCCTATTAGGTCCCGCATACTTTCGTTTGTTGGTTTATTACTTTATTAGCACTACTACGTGCTGGTTGTTTCTTGTGTTGTCCTCGCCGGGGCTGGTCTCGGTCATGTCCAGTTCTCATAAGGACTCAATGTAGGCAAAGGCAGAGAATTCAAGTGCAGTCTCAAGTTGTCCCCGCGGTCAGCCGTCGGTTCTCCTCTACGTTCGCTTTCTTGTTTTCGTCATCGGTGTATGGGTTGGCGCAACAACAAGACAACCCGATCTCTCTGTCAGCTCAGGAGCCCTTCCCGAAGGGCCACCCCACCATCCTGCCACGTACCCCGCCACACTTAACTGTCCCTCTCAGGACAACCAGGACATCCATCTCCAGCGAGATGAATCACCGAAATATATATATATATATATATATATATATATATATATATATATATATATATATATATATATATAGAGAGAGAGAGAGAGAGAGAGAGAGAGAGAGAGAGAGAGAGAGAGAGAGAGAATTTTTAATATAAAACAGAAGATAGAAAAGTTATATGGTCTTCCCTGTTCTGCATATGAACTGTCTGACCAGCGGCTGTATTTTTGGGTTGCTGTTTGTGTGCAGGCACTCCGACATTGTCATCGGAGTAATGGTGTTATCTTCTAGGCATGCTCTGCAGAATAAATTTTCTCTTGCGTCTTTCCAGTTTCCAAGTCTGATTTTCCAAAGCCGCTTGCCGGTGCTTTCATGTTGGCTTTGGCTTGTGGTTTGTAGCTGGGTTCTCCCAGCACCTGGTATGCATGTCGGCCTCTAGCGCTGCCTTTCTACTGTTTCCTCCATTCCTGGAGTATGTAGTTTTTGATGATACTCTTTCCTTCTACGTTTCCTAGGCCTGTGCTGATATTATTGCTGCTGGTTAGTCCTCGTTTCACCGCTCTGTCTGCTTGTTCGTTTCCCGAGATACCCCTGTGAGCTGGTATCCATCCGATGGTGACTTGGCATCCCATGTACCTGAGGTTGGTGGCTGTCGCTAATATCGCCTCTTTTGTGTCGGGTCTGTTTCCTCTAGTGAAGTTCCTGAGCGTTTGTATTGACGACAGGGAGTCTGTCACTATGCAGAGTTTCATAGGTGGATTTTCAGCTGCAATCTCCAGCCCTTTCAGTATGGCTACCAGTTCGGCCGTGCATACTGCTGTCTGGTCTGTTAGTTTGAACTGTTTCTTCAGTTGTTTCCAGTATAGGACCACTACTTCTGGCCCCACCTCTCCCTATTCGTTCTTGGACCCGTCTGTATATATTATGAAGTTGTCCTTATTGATTTCTTCTATCAGTAAGACGAACAAGCGGATAGCCGTCTCAAGCAAGGACACAGATAAGTTAAATTAATACTTTCATGTATTGTCTTTCGTGTAATTGTTAGTCTATTTTTGTTTGTTTGTTCTGTGCTGACGAAGGCTTTGCCGCAACGTCCATTTTGTTTTTTTTTGTAGTCGTGCTTTGGTAAAGCTCACAATCTACTTCTCGTTTTCCGGTGATTCATTCATTGATTTCTCTATGTACGCCTCGGCTGCGTCTCTTGCATCTGTGTCCTCCGTGTCCTTGGTGATGGACTTTGCTAGGCTCGTGTCTGTGAATGGCACTGTTAGTTCCCATGGTGGGATTGTTGGCTTGTACCGTCTTGTCTGTTTCATGGTTTCTGCTAGCTCGTTCTCCTCCTTCATCTTCTCTGCTGCTTCCCATCCTGCCGGTCTTTGCAGTTTTACTATTGGGATGCCTCCCCATTTGCTGCGGTTGTCACTGAATGTTTGGTATGCTGGGTGGTCTTCGTCTTGTGCTACCTTTAACCAGTAGTTATACGTCAGCTGTTTACGCCTCAGACTCAGTGGTAGTACACCCATTGCTACCTCCATGGCTTCTTTGGATGTCCCTTTTCCAGCTCCAAGGATGGTGTTTAAAGCTTGGGCCTGTATGGTGTCTAGCCTCCTCTTGCTGGTTTCTGATGCTGAGTCGTACACAATGCTGCCATATTCTAGCATACCTCTGATGAATGCTTTGTAGAACATCAGCAATGTTTTGGTGTGGGCTCCGCAACCGTTACCTTGTATCACCTGCAGTAGGTTGCTTGCTTTCTTGAATTTTTACAATTTCTGACATATTTGGTTTATCCAGATTCATCTGTTCGTCTAGAGTCATTCCTAGGAAGACTGCGCTGCTTGTTCTATTAATAGTTTTCCCTTTTATCTGTATTTTTTAGTCTTGTTAGGATGTAGCTGATTCTTGTTACTAAATAACATGCTGACTGTTTTATTGGTGTTGATATTGAAGCCCCATTTGTCCATCCATGCGGCTAGTTTGTTTATCTATTTTTGGAGGTGTCCTCGTGTAGTTTTTGCAGATTTTCCACTCTTCCATATAGCGCAGTCGTCCGCGAATTGTGACAGTCCTGTTTTCTAGTCTTGTATCTCCTCTGTTAGGTCATTCACCAGTATTGAGAAGATTGTTGGTGAGATGACCGAGCCCTGGGGGATGC
Source organism: Cepaea hortensis (assembly GCA_963921405.1). NCBI lineage: Eukaryota > Metazoa > Mollusca > Gastropoda > Stylommatophora > Helicidae > Cepaea > Cepaea hortensis. The sequence continues at coordinate 73,853,913 of OY992894.1, read as the reverse complement.
CGTTCTCTTGCACATATGTGTTGGATACGTCATTCCCTATCCTCACTTAGAAGCTTCTATCTTTGTGAATGTTTTCTATGTACTTGTAGGTTCTTCTTATTATGCCGACTTTCTTTAATTTGATTAGTGCGGTTTCTCTCCAGCATTGATCGTACGCATGAGCTAGGTCCAGGAATACAACCAACGTCTTTTCCCCTCTTTTGAATCCTTTCTTAACATGGTTTTCTAGTTGGCTCTAAAACCGGATTGTGTATGGCTGTAAAGCCCATTCTTCTCCATGTAGAATGTTATTCATTTTGTTTATTAGTCTCCATGATTTTGCCCAGGTTAGATGTCAAAGAGATGGGGCGGTATGATTCTACGTTTGTTAGGTATTTGGCTTGTTTCATGACTGGTATCACCGTGCTGTTTTCCACTGTTTGGGAATATCTCCAGTCTGCCATATTTCATTCTACAGCTTAGTAATTGTTTTTATGGTTTTATTTGGTAGCTTTTTGAGCATGATGTAGTTTAGTATGTCAGCACTAGCTGCGGTTTCGGATTTTTCTTTTAGTGCTGTCATCACCTCATCTGTTGTAATGTCTACGTCCATATAGTGCTTTTCGATGTTCTCGTGTGTTGTGTCATTTAACTCTTGCATCAGCTCCTCCCTTCTTTGCTTTTCTTTGCACCCTAGTATGTTGTTAGAACAGACTTCGTAGAAGTATTCTCCGAGCACCTTAGCTTTGTCTTGATTTGTTACTGATAGTTTTGGGCTTTTGATGGTTGGGATTTTGCTGGTTTTTTTATTTCCTTGAATTGCTTTTATTTGCTTCCACACCTTGGTAGTCGGTGTATCTGGGCTAAGTGCCTGGCAGAACCTTCTCCACTCCTTTTCTTTTGCATGTTTTACTGCTCTGTTTGCTTCATTTCTGCATGTCTTGTATTCTTAGAAATTCTCTTCTGTCATTGCCTTTCTGTATTGCTGCAGAGCTCTTTTCCTATTCTGTTGTGCCGCTGTGCACTTATCGTTCCATCAGGCCACTGGGTATTTTGTGCCATTGTTTTTTGGGATGTCTGAGACTTGTATACCCGTTCTTAGATTTTCTGGCATATTTTTTGTTAGGGATGTGTTTGATTGGTACCCGCAGTATGTGTTTGGTCAGTCTCTCCGTGTATTTATCAATGTCTTCCGGTTCCTGCTGCTCCAGGTCTGTGTTGGTCATCTCTTCTCTAAACTGCTCCCACTTTGCTTTATTGAAGTTAAAGGTTGGCCTATTGTTGTTGACGCTTAGCTGGGGTTTTGTTCTTGCGTTAATTACTATAGGTAGGTGGTCTGTGTTCTGTGGTCTGTGTTCGTGTCCTCTGTCACTTCCCACTGGCTGTTTGCTAGCCCTACAGTAGATATTGTCAGGTCAATGGCTGTTTCCTGGCAGTTTGGTCTGGGATCTATCCTGGTTATAGTCCCATCGTTGAGTACTGCCAGCTGGTTGTCCTCGATGAACTCCATGAGTTTAGTGCCAGCCCTGTCGCTCTGTCTAGCTCCCCATGTGGTGTGGTGACAGTTGAAGTGCCTAATAGTTTTGGATCAAAGTAATGATCTGTGTTGTGATAACTGTGGCTGATCCACCCTACAATACTCAGTGATATCTGCAAAATATATGGATCTTAGACAACAGCCAATGTCTGCCTGTTGCAAGAGATTGTGATACTTCCCATCATTAATATAATTTTACTTGCATGGCTGATCAGGGTAACAGTTCTATACCTGGTGCATAATTTCAGGTTGCCCTTTTCTTTTGGTATTGGAATGAAGATAGTTCTCTTCCAATCTTTTATAAATATACCATATGCCCATATCATTTTACATAATGCATGATATATTTGTATACTTTCTTCCCCTCCCGCTATAATTACTTCAGTTGGTATCTCATCACATCCAGGTGATTTATTATTCGTCAGGTTCTTTATTGCCCCAGCAATTTCATCTAATGAGGGGTCAAGTTCGGTCTCTGCTGTCATTCCTTCGTGTATCTCATTCATATCCTTACTGTCATTCATATCATACAATCCAATGCAGTATTCTTGCCATATGTGTAGAATTTGTTTAGATTATGTTAAGGTAATTTCCCGACTTGTCACATATAACATTTAATTGAGGTTGAACATTACTTGTCAATAACTTCATTTCTTTGAACATTTTGTAATCTATTCCAATCTTATGATATTGCTCTATTCGGGTACATCAATCTTGTGTATATTGGATTTTGTCCTTTCTTCTGTTCTTTCTTGTTTCTCGAGTTAAAGATGTATAATTTATCCTGCTGTTATCGGATTCACCTCCATTCTGTTTCAGTTCCCTTCGATGTTTTATTAATTCTAACATGTCTGATGTAATCCATCGCTTATGTTGCTATTTCTTGGTCGGAATTAAATATGTGGCTGTAGTTATCAAGATATCTCTAGCTTGTACTGACAATTCATCAGGTGTCACTTCCTCCTGTACAGACATCAAGACCCCAAACCGATTCTTCTCTACTACATTGTATACATCTGGTATTTTTTTCTTTTTTTCTTTTTTTTTTAAGTTTTACTTTCACATCTGCCCCTAATAACTGATGATCTGCATCACAGTCTGAACTTTGTAAAGTGTTTGCCGATGGTATGCTTGATTCCATCTTCCTTGTATTAAAATATAATCTATCTGGTTTTTGGTAGTACTTACTGTCCGCGGACTTCCACGTAAAGAGTCTTCTTGGGTGTTGCTTAAAATGTGTTGGCTATCGTTAACTAATTGTATGTGCTACATTCCATTGATTTGTCACCTGCAACATTTCTATTTCCCAATCCAAATTGTCCTAAAACGTGTCTCTCATGTTCAGCTCTTCCTGTATCCACTTGTGCATTAACATCTCCAATTATTATGGTTATGTCATTATGACCAATCTAATGTAATGTGTCCTGCAATGTGCTGTAAAAAATCTTTAATGTCGTCTTCCTCTGCTGTTGAAGTACGTGCACATATCTGTATGAGAGTTGTGTTTTTGGATGGCCATTACGTTTAACAGTGAGGATTCTATCACTAACCCGGTTATATCCAATAACCAGACATTACCAGACATTATAACTGTGTTTATAAATGTGCATGCAGGTTTATGTATAGACATGATTTTATTTGTGTAGATCTTAGAAATACCTGGTCACGTTGGGGTTTTATCGTGTTGGAAAGAGAGCAGGTCGTTCAGAAATCAATGGCAAACTACTGAACGTAAACTTGCCAAGACATCAACAACATCAGTAAAATGCTGGTGTTGACAGTGATGTCCCGTAAATAGGATATGCAAACAAACAAACAAACAGAAAATATCTTAGAAACTACTCGTCCTTGATATTCTTTATCAAGCTCTCAACCAGAGCATCAGATCAGAGTACACGATTCTGTTAAGTGACAACGAGCAGAGACCTGGTGGGGGAAAGACGTACATTCGCACAGAACACTGTCTCAGATTATCCAATGAGAAATCTCACAGTATTCCTGATATCATGCCACAAGTAACCTTAGACGTTACGTAATGTATCGTAAAAGTTAATGTAAAATAAGATTATTCACATCATTTTATTCTACTATCATTCCACATACCCACAAACTATATTTGAATGTCGGACTTCATAAAAATCACCAATTCACTATCATCATACCAAAAACCATAATGTTCTGAATTATGGTATTGATAGATAATAAACACAGTCGTAGTTTGTTTCACTCGTAGTTCTATTGTAATAATGTCCAAGTGTGCGTAATGGTGTATGTGTACCTTGATGGGGGTCTCGTTTATTAACCATAGAGGGAATGTTGTCAGGGATGAATCCTGCCCTGCCTAATAGTAAAGTAATAGCATTAAACCTTGGCATCTAATCTCCTCCTACCCACTTCTTGGGGATACCAAGACCAACTTTTTTTTACCTTTTTACGAACTATTTCCAGCTGTATACTTGGGTATCCAGGGTCTTGATCTTTATTCAGCCTATAAAAGATATTTGTCCAGAGTTTCTCTATTGGATCTGGAGTGTAGGGGATCTGAACCTGCACCCGTAACTAAACACCACTGTGAGAAACTCTAACTTCTGACAGAAGCACTCTCCCTCTGTTTATGCTTCACGTTGACACCGCAAAGTACAAGAGGAACAAGAAGCGATGATATGAAATGAATTAACTACACAACAAAATAAAAATCACAGGGTCCATAATAACATCCTCACGCGCATTATCATACAAAGCTGTACTGTGATGGTTTGCACCTGCGCTACTTGCGTCACAGGAGGCCTCTGTATTTTTCATACCATTTCGCCCCAAATGAATACACTATATCTCAACAATGTCATGTTTTGTTGCAGAAATAAAACCATAAAGAAAGATTAAAGTTTTCAACTATTACTACGTGTTTTTTAAAAAAAAAAAAAAAAAAAAAAAAGAAAGAAACGTTAGTTGCATAAAGGATGTCGCAGTCAACCCCAGCATTTTTTGGCTGCTTGTGATTTCTTGGCAAGTTTACGTTCAGTAGTTTGCCATTTCTTTCTGAACGACCGGTCATATCAATGTATAAAAAGCAACGCAAGGCGGTCTACTTCCAAATATCCCGCAGCTGTGTTTCGAATCATATATGTGGGATTATCAATTTCATTCGTAACCTCTTCGCAACAGGGCCGGCTTTGGTTTAATGCAGCGTCTTCACGACGGTAAAAAGCAAGGATGGAGGTGATGCCATAGCAGACACTGTCAATGGGGTAGCCAGTGTTCCATCCATCCATCATGTGCCATGCCGGTAAGCGTGGGCGGTCATGTTCTGCCATCTCACTCGATCACCAGAGTCGTGGATCAGCTCCGTGTTTCTGTCTCGACCATGCCACAAGGCCAATCCATCCAGGTACTTGCTTCTAGGTCTTCCCCTTGGTCTGTTCCCCTCGATCTTACCAGTTGTCACCAAATTCTCCAATCCATTTCTTCTCATAACATGCCCAAAAAATTTTGACTGTCTACGTCTAATTTCTCTAATCAATTTACGATCTTCATTTTCTTCAGATCAGCCAGTGTTAGACCTTCACATAGTCTAGGCCATGACATGTGGCTTGGGATGGCCGTGTCCCTCCCACGTGGCTTTGTCCTCCCAGACGATTCCTAGAAGACATTGAACATTTTCTGGAACACATATTTAACAGATAGTTTCGACACCAGGTCGGACAGGGAAAATAATCTTGTCTCTGTTCGGGAATGAACTTGGACCACTGTCTTGGCTTGCACTAACCGCTTGGGCACATGCCAGATTTTCAAACCTCCATATACATTTAGTGTCACAAAACTGGCAACTGCAATGAGAAAAAGGGTGATGAAATACAATATAGAACCATTAATGTTGCATGCATGTGAGCTACGACAATAGGAGATAAGCTGAGAAACACTTTTTGACAGTGAGAATGAGATTTCAGAAGTAAATAAAAACAATACCATAGACTGAGAGAAACATGAATGTGGCAGTCCTTCAAGAAATAGATGCCAAACGTAAACTGATTAGAGACATTAGACGTAGGCGTTAAAGAGTATTTGGTCATGTTAATGCCGTGTTATAAGAATAAACTTGCAAACTCAGTGACCACTGACGAACTTGTTACATAAAAAATTAAGGGGAAGATAAAGACACACATATCTGGGTTGCTTGCCCACATGACCCGGTCCAGACATAAACACAGACATGACCTTGTTCTGGTGATTGTGTGAGATTGTAAATCATGACCGCCCACTCGTATAGACATGAAATATAATATTTGGGTTGATTATGACTTATCTGGGAAAGAAAGGGGAAAACAATTACAGTTAATCAGAATTTCACTTTATGCCACAATCTAGTATATGTGATAAACTAACAACGAACCCTGAAATGGCATTACCTGCTATGATATTGCACGCACACACACACACAAACACACACACACACACACACATACACACAAACACACACACACCCACACACCCACACACACACACACACACACATGGGAATATGAGAGTAAATTCATTAAAACACAAAAACATATCCAACTTGGTTATAATTGAACTGTGAGGAAACAGAGATTTTATCCTTTTCCAACAAGAAGGAAGAAAGAATTTAAATACGACATATGAAATCAAGAATCATCATCACTGCACTCCCGATACTGACAAACGTAATCCGTCGCCTGATTCAGTAACCATACAAGAGTTCACATTTTGGTGATCAATAGTCTGTATCTTGAAACATGATTGTATAGGGATAAACACAACGGTGGTTTCTCCTTGCTTTCAGTCGGATTTTGTATTGTTGACTTCACTAGCCTTTCTCTATACCAGTGTTTCCCAACGTGGGGCCCAGGACCCACAGGGGGGCAATTCGATTGTTAAGGGGAAGGGGGGGGGCAATTCTAAAATGGTCCAGAGTTTAAGTTAACCGTATGGCGAATCTCAGTCGCTACTCGAGCTGGGTAAACGTCCAGTATAATTAACTTCTTTCCGCCATGTTAGTAGCCGTGATTTCATTGTTAGACGTCAGAGTTGAACTACTGGTTATACTGGGCCGGCATTAAGCATTTCGCGCCATTTGTTTTGAATGGCGCGAAATGCTTAGTGCTGGGATCTCAGTTTCTGCAGTGTTTCGCAGTAACACTCAGCATTCACTGTTGGTGTTAATTTGAAATGAGCGACCGTTAAATTGTTGTAAAAGTCTCGTTGTTTTAAAACATATATACATTGTATCAATATAAGTGATATATAAATTGTATGTAAATTCAATTGTAATTTTTACTAGGGGTTAGCGACTTTCTCCGGAATCCCGTATACTCTCGTGAGTAACGTGACGTGCGTGAGAATCTGTGGCGGTTCTCTCTGCGTCGGTAACATACGGGGTATGTCAGCCTAATCTTGCCTAGTACATCAACAGCAGCTGAGAAATGCTGTTGTAGACTGCAACGTCCTGTAAGGGATATTCCAAAAAAAATTCTTAATTTCAGTTTTAGAAGCATAATTTTCCAGAAATATTTGTCAAATGAAAAAGTTGTTTTTTTTTTGGGGGGGGGGGGGGGCGGTGGGGTAAAATAAATATTTTATAATATAAATAAATAAATATTTAAATATTAATTTTTAGTCTACGATTATTCCAGTTCATATTATTTTTTTTTTTTAGTTTTTAATTGATCTTATTGTAAAAAAAACTTTATTATTTGTATATTATTATTTTTTATACCTGTATTACCTTTGTAAAAACAATTTTAGTTACGAAACAGATACATGAGCCTCGATTTTGGACTGACTTATCTGGACAACGACCTTGGAACGTTAAAGGACTTTTGAGATTTGGAACATGGAATGTACGGACACTATATCGAGCTGGAGCGGCCGAAGAACTAACCCGGGAGCTGGTTGAATATTAAATGGATATAACAGCAATTCAAGAAATAAGGTGGCCAGGAGAGGGTACTTTAGAGAAAAATGGAATGATTATAGTATATGGAGGAAACACCCAAAATAAAAATGAATTAGGAACAGGATTTGTCATCAAAAAAGAGTTATGGGGGAACGTTTTAAACTTTAAAGCTGTTACTGACAGGATTAGTAAATTACGAATAAAAGGTAAATGGAAAAATATAACGATGATTAATGTACATGCACCTACTGAAGAGAAAGAAGATGATATTAAAGAAGACTTTTATAATGATCTGGAAGATGTCATAGAAGAAACCCCCAAACAGGACATCCTGATTGTGCTGGGAGACTTCAATGCAAAAATAGGTAGAGAGCAATCTAATAAAAAAGTGGCCGGTATGGAAAGCCTACATACAACTTCACATCATAATGGATGGAGAGTCATCAACCTGGCAGAAGCCAAAGGACTGCAGATTAGCAGTACCAGACTACAAAGAAAGGATATACACAAACAAACTTGGAAATCATGTGACAAGAGAACCTATAATCAAATAGATCACATTTTAATTAACAACAGAAATGCATCAAACACAGCAAGTTAGAAGTTATAGAGAAGCTGAGTGCCACAGTGACCACTTCCTCGTTGGAGCAAAATTTAAAATAAAACTTAAGAGAGCTTTCTATACTAAATTACAAAGATTACACCCAACATATAACAGAGTAAAACTACAAGAAATTACAGTCAAAGAGAAATTTACAGATGTAATAAAATGTAAACTTGAAACTCTGCAAAAGCCTTTGGAGGAAAGCGTTGACCAAACTTGGTTGAACATCAAGAATACAATTCAATCTACCGCAGAAGAATGTCTCGGTGTGTTAACCACGCATAGAAAGAACAGATGGTTCAATAAAAAATGTGAAGAAGCAGTCATTAGGAAAAAGAATGCCAGACATTTATGGTTAAATGACATCAACAACATCCAAAAGGAAGAGCATTATAGAAATGAATGTAAAGAGGCTACAAAAATAGTCCGACAGCAGAAGCGAGAATATATGAGTAATATAATCAAAGATATGGAAACTAATCACCAGAAAAATGAATCCAGAAAGTTTTATAAAGAACTAAAGTCAATGAAACGAGAGCACCAACAAAACACATATGGTTTAAAAGACAAAAATGGGAATATGATAAATACCAATGAGGAAATGTGCAACACATGGAAATAATATTTTGTTGAATTACTAAATTGTGAAGCTCCAAGTAACACTTTCCCACAGGAAGAGGTTCCAACATGTGAACCACAAATTGAAGAACCTACATTTGAAGAAATCCTATATGTAATCACACGACTTAAAAACAATAAGGCAACTGGGACTGATGTAATTGCTGCTGAATTTATAAAGGCAGGTGGCCATGCATTACACCTAAAGCTATATGAACTAATAATAAAAATCTGGAGGACAGAAGAATTACCCCATACTGGAAAGAGCCATTATTGATACCTATCTTTAAGAAAGGAGACAAGTTCCAATGTGAAAATTATAGAGGAATATCACTACTGTCCAAGCCATGAGATACTATCCGCAGTATTACTAAATAGACTTAAACCATATTCAGAAGACATATTAGGTGACTACCAGGCGGGTTTTAGACAAAACAGATCAACAATAGATCAGATATTTATCTTACGACAAATAGCCGAGAAAAATTGGGAATATAAAAGAGATCTCCATAACATGTTTGTGGATTTTAACAAGGCTTATGATAGTGTCCATAGGAATAGTCTATGGAATGCTATGCAGGAATTTGGAATACCAAGGAAGTTAATCAACATGACCAGACTATGCATGGAAGATACTTATAATATAGTAACATATAAAGGCAGGAAATCAGACCCTTTCCAAATAACATCTGGCTTGAAACAGGGTGATGCACTATCTCCGCTACTCTTCAATCTGGCTCTAGAGAAAGTTGTAAGGAAGGTAAAGGAGGAATGTGATATTGGAGGAACATCCAAGCTGCTTTGTTATGCAGATGATATAGATATTATAGGGCAAAGTGAACAAAAGACATTGGAAATATTGACTCACTTAAAGGAAAACGCCCAACAGATGGGGCTGGTTATCAACCAAGATAAGACAGAATATATGATAATTTCAAGAGACGGAATGGCTAAAAACTCTGGCCACATACAAATAGATAATATGACCATTAAAAGAACGGAAACATACAAATACCTGGGTACAATCTTCAACTGCTCCAACATCATAAGGGAAGAAATACAAACTAGAATCAACTCTGGAAATAAGATATACTGTGCACTACAACATCTACTAAAATCAAATGCGCTATCTCGTAACACCAAAATCACAATATACAAAACTCTGATCAGACCAGTTGTGCTGTATGGTTCTGAAACCTGGAGTACAACGAAAGGAGACGAAGCCTTGTTACAAACCTTGGAGAACAAAATTTTAAGACGTGTCTTTGGACCCATTAGGGATACACAAAGTGGAGAGTGGAAAAGAAGAAGTAACAAAGACATTTATGATATGTTTAAGTCCCCGTTAATCATTGGTATCATGAAGGCTAATAGACTACAATGGCTGGGCCATATAGAAAGAATAGAAGATAATAGGGAAACAAAACTCGCTTACACTCAGGAAATAAATGACCGTAGACCCTGAGGTAGACCAAGAAGACGGTGGAGAGATAATACATATACAGACTTACAAGCACTTGGAATCAACGACTGGCAAGAGAGGGTCCACCAGAGAGACGAATGGAGACGGATTGTATCTGCAGCAAAGACCCTCAATGGCTCGGAGCGCTGAAGATGAAGAATTGATCTTATATTTATTTATTTTATCACATAATGAAATGAGTGGTGCAAGCAAGAAAAAATTTCGTCAGTATTCGGGGGAATATTTAAAATTTGGTTTCATACCCGCTGTCCACGATGAACGGTCACCTTTTTGTCTTTTATGTCAGCAATGCTTGACCAACGAATCAATGAAACGAGGTCGTCTTGTGGCACATTTGAAGGCGAAACATAATGCTCATATTAATTCAGATTTGAATTACCTTCAAACTTTAAAGGAAAATTTTGAAAAACGAGTAACATTAAAGTCTCTATTTACTGCTCATAATACAACTATCAATCGTACTCTTGAGGCTGGTTATCAAATTTCATTACTCATTGCTAAGTCTGGGGCAAAGTCATACTATAGGGGAGAATTTAATCAAACCAGCAATATCAGCATTTCTTAAAACGATTCTGGAAGAAGATGACAAAGACGTTAAAGCTATGCCACTAAGTAAAAATACTGTTAGCGGAAGAATAGATTAAATGAGTGAGGATATTGAAATACAACTTGTTGAAAAGCTGAAAACAAGAAAATTCTCGGTGCAAATGGATGAATCAACTTTGAGAGACAGTGAGGCCGTACTTATAATTTACGTAAGATGTACTGATAAAGGTGATTTTGTTGAAGAAATTGTGTTCTGTAAATCATTAGAAAGCACCACTACCTCCAAAGATATGTATATAGTAAGCTAAACCATTACTTAGATGTCAATAATATTTTTTTGTTCGCATATCCTTTATAGGACATCGCTGTCAACATCAGCATCTTTCAGATGATTGTTGATTTCTTGGCAAGATTACGCTCAGTAGTTTGCCACTGCTTTCTGGGCGACCGGCTCACATACCCCGTAAGTTACCAACGTGGTGAGAACCGCTACCGATTCTAGCGCATGCCACGTTACTCAAGATAATATACGGGATTACGGAGAAAGACGTTAAACACCTGGGCCAGGGAGATCGGTGCCAATAATATACCAATGAAAATTATAATATCTTGTGCTGCAGGTAGTGCTCCTAATATGATGGAGAAGAAAAATGGTTGCTTAAAACTGATGAAAGATGAGAATCCAGAAATGCTTCTTGTGCATTGTGTTATTCACAGGGAAAACCTTGTAGCTAAAAACATTTTGCCTGTTCTAAGTGAAGTACTAAATTTAGTTATAAAGTGTATAATGCCGTTAAAGCTAGTGCCAAATGTGAACGTCTCTTGAAGTTATTTTGTGAAGTACAAAATGAAGACCACGTGAGACTTATACTTCACACAGAAGTAAGATGGCTCTCGAAAGGGAACTGCTTGAAAAGATTTATGGAACTATTTGATTCTCTTAGTGATTTTTTAAGCGACAAACCTGAAATAAAAAATCTGTTAACGGTCGATGGTAAGGCATTTGTGATTTATTTAGCCCATATCTTTGAAAAAACTAAAATTATTAAATAAACAACTTTAAGGAACTCTTGTCGATGCAAAAGCAAAGATATTTGGTTTCATTACCTTTATTGAATTATGTTAGACATATATTTACAACAAAAATTGTGAAACGTTTCATTGGCTCCAAATATGTGAAGTGACTGATACCGCTATATATGTTATTGTCGATCGTCTGAAAATTTTATCGGCTGATTTAAAAGAAAGAGTTTCTGATTTGAAAAAAAATTCATTTCGCAACTTGGATGATGCAGCCAATGTTAGTGGTTTTGTCTGATATTTCAAATATGCAGTATCAAGAAGAACTCGCAGAAATGCAAAATGATGAGTCAATTAAAACTTTATTTAATATAAAAGGAGAGATGGCATGGCTTTGTGAGGAAACCGAAATCAAATATCCAAATGCAACCAAATGTGCAAGAGAACTATTATTACCGTTTCCATCTTCATATTTAGCTGATTGCGGATTTAGTGCCATAAATGATTTGCTGCTAAAACAAACTAACAAACAATCAAACAAAAACAGAAAGAAAGAAATCGGCTGGATATAACAAAACGGGGAGACTTGACTTGGAACCTGACATAAAATCTCTTTGCAGAAAGCATCAAGCGCAAGGATCTCACTAAACTTAAATGATGATAATTACTAATAATTAAAATAATATAGAAAAATCTTTCATTAAAATTATTTTGTACTTGAATTTCAGTTCTCTATTATATGTTTAAAAATTTACTTAGTGTGTTTGCTCAATAATTTCCTAGTTATTTCTTCCTAACACCTATCATTCAAGTTTCGTTAGTGAACATTTCAATTTTTGAATATTAAAAATTATGTATATGTTTTTTATTTGTTTGTTTGTTTGTTTGTTTGTTTGTTTGTTTTTGTTTGTTTGTTTGTTTTTTTTTGGGGGGGGGGGGGTGGGGGGGGGAGAGCGTAAGATTTTTAGAAAGGTTTAGGTGGGGCATAGCACAAAAAAGGTTGATTGGGAAACACTGGTCTATACGGACAGACCCTGCAAGCTAAACTGGGGGTAGGTGTTATGTGTGGCGTCTCTTACCCGCCGATGGTTACTTCATAGAATTGTGAGATATTGAATAGAGATAACTGCACCATCAATGTGTCCCTTGTGCAAAAATAAATACCTCTCATGGCCTTATATTTCATGCGTTTTAGCTTTGTCCAGCTGCTTGTGCGATATAGTCAGCAATCCCAGACCACAATAAATCGCTGAAATAATTGATTGCTGATAGAGACTATAAAAAACGCAGTTCCATGCCCATCACCTTCAGTGCACCGAGTTCCGTTATAGGAAACAGGTGGAAAATATCAGAGATAACTGCACCATCAATGTGTCCCTTGTGCAAAAATAAATACCTCTCATGGCCTTATATTTCATGCGTTTTAGCTTTGTCCAGCTGCTTGTGCGATATAGTCAGCAATCCCAGACCACAATAAATCGCTGAAATAATTGATTGCTGATAGAGAGTATAAAAGACGCAGTTCCATGCCCATCACCTTCAGTGCACCGAGTTCCGTTATAGGAAACAGGTGGAAAATATCATACTATAACATTGAAGTATTTGGGGGGAAAAAAATTCATAAACTAGTGAAACGGCACAACTATCCCGGAAAAGGCATTACATGTGATGAAAGATGTCTTGTAGAGATTAGTGCAAATATGACTAAAGCAAAGGCAATTTTTTTTTTTTTTTTTTTTTTTACGAAATGGGAAGCATACCGATGAAATGCTGTCAGTTGTAGTTAGATAACAGTGTTGAAGTGTTATGTACAACCCTTATTGTTGTATGCAAGTGAAACATGGACAATATGCCGACATGCTGACGTACATCTATTTGCAGTGGAAATATTGTTTTCTAGGCAATACCATGGACAGAGAGAAAAACGAAGGCAGTCCTTCAAGTAACAAATAAACTCGTAAACTGATTACATAACTTAATCGCAGACATCCCATTCGTTTGGTTATGGTTATGTTATGAAGAGAAATAAAGATTAACACTTTATGATAACTGGTAGACTTGATGGGAAAATAATTATGGGAGGCAAAGAAATAATTGTCTGGATGGCTTGGTCACATGACATAATTAAGAAAAGAAGACAGAACTGATTAAACATTCTGGTGATCGCATGAGACAGCGAAATATGACAGCCCGCTCTTCTCGGCACGGCACATGCTGATGATGATGGTGAAGATGATTATTCATTATTTGAATCAGTTGACTTTCCATATTAGGTGTTGTCTATATTTTCTATTCTAAGACACAATATATCACATATTGGCATAATGTCTGAGCGATTAGCGTCACGCCAATATGTGTGTTCGTTTCCTTTCTATTCATTACAACAAGTAGATGAAAGGATTGTATAAGTTAATATGATAATTCAGGCAATTAATCATACCCCTTTGTACTCTATTGTCTTGATCGCAATATAATGGGTACGAAACTGGATAACTCATACATCCACAGCTCGACAGTCTTACTCCCAGTAACTTTGCTAGCCAGCCAGTTGTGAAGGTGAGTGTAAACATGTTAAGTAACCTTATTATTGTTCAGTAGAGTGTGTATGAGTGTGTGTCCATGTCAGAACTGAGTCACAAGTATGTTTTCCTAATGGGTTATTGTTTGTTTTATTATATTAACCATAGAACTACCAGGATTTTTTTAAAACTGGTTTTCAATGTGGTCCATACGATAGTCACAACTGAATATAGTTAAAGCTAGGCAGTTTTTAATACATTTCTTTCTTTCTTTTTTTAATTTTGAATTTTTTATCATAATAATTGTGTTTAGATAAATGATTAAATATGTTACTGACACACATGAACCCAGAATGGAATATTGAAAGTTATAAGGTGCAGCGGTCACAAACAATGTTCTTATGTTGGCCACACACAACGTTATTGCAAGTACTACAAACTTCTACAATTTTCTGTCAAACTCCCTTGGGCAAAGGTGACAGCAACCCCGTTTTCTAGATCTACAAGGATTCTCTGCTAGCTTAGGTGGAAGGGTCCCAGATGAACACGTTTGGCCCATTTCGATACGTCCTTCTGCAAGTTGAATCAAAAATAGGCATTTATGTGACTTGTGATTGTTCCATTCAGGATTTACGTGCATCCAAAGAACAATGCATTCATGGAAGAAACATCAACATGTTGTAGACATTGACCACATACCATCTATTTGTCTTGCGTTTGACTGAATAACAGCGCTACAATTTTTGTCATAAGTAATTGAAACATTGAAATTATTGAGTCAATGTTTTTGTTTGCATGTCGAGTTGGGCCATGATTTTGGATGAAAATATTTTCAGAAGCTCTTCTGCAAGTAGCTTTCTTTCTTGTAGAGGAATACTAAGTAATGTCTTTATTTTTCAAAAGGTACATCAGTCCTTGGTCTTTAGTCGAGTCTGAGCTTGCATGTGTACTTGAATAATCATTTTCATTTTCACTGTCACTTTCACAACTGTTTTCTTTAGTGGATATATGTTCTTTACTTGACACACTTGAAACACTACTTGGTGGAATTAATGCATCACTGCTACATTCATTTTCTTAATCTTCCTCACTGTTGTCAATAATAGTTGAAGCAACAGCACTTTTACAGCCATAGAAATATCTGACATCCATGATCTCTCTCTCTCTCTCTCTCTCTCTCTCTCTCTCTCTCTCTCTCTCTCTCTCTCTCTCTTTAACGCGCACGCTCTCGCTCTCTCTCTTCTACACACTCTCTCTCTCACTAAATCTCACTCCATTTTTCACTGTCTCTCTCACACTCTCTCTCACAATCTTTCTAACTCTCTCGCACTCTCACTCTTCTCACCCACTCTCTCTCTCTCTCTCTCCATATATCCCTTCCTCTCAATCTATCTAACTCTCACACTCACCCAATACCTCACTCAGTCTTTTCCCTTACCTTATAATCTCTCTCGTTCACTCACTTCCTCCAAGTCTCTCTTATTCTCTTTCTCTTCTCTCTCTCTCTCTCTCTCTCTCTCTCTCTCTCTCTCTCTCTCTCTCTCTCTCTTACATTTTGACTCTTTATAGTTCACTCTCACTCTCTCTGTGTCTCACTTTTTCTCACTTTCACTATCTCTCAGTATCTCTCTCACATGTGAGTGTGTGTGTGTGTGTGTGTAAAAGAGGATGAGAGTGAGTGCGTATAAGAGAGAGAGAGAGAGAGAGAGAGAGAGAGAGAGAGAGAGAGAGAGAGAATGAGACAATGAGAGAGTTAGTGTGTCAGTGTGCGTGAATTAAAAATAAATAGAGAGAGAGAGAAAGAGAGAGAGAGAGAGAGAGAGAGAGAGAGAGAGAGAGAGAGAGAGAGAGAGAGAGCTGAGCGCACGCATGTCATTATGCCATATTTTTTTCTGTATCATCACCTTTCATATTAGCATTTTTACTGCCACTTGAATTTAACAGGCACTGCGTATTTCACCTTGTTTATGTAAATTCCAGGAATTATCTTACTGAATTGCACCACCATTTATTTTTTAATTTACACAGTGTATAACATTTTCATTACCATTTTCCATATTTTCTATGTTTTCCCATTTTTTCCCAATTTTGAATGTTCTTGTGAGGATGCTCACGATAGTCGACAGCGTGTGCGTGTGAAAAGTTTGGGAGTTTACTCATATTAGTTTTAGTGATTATGTGAGGCAGCGTGTATGTGTGTGGATGGATGGGTGTGTATATATGTGTGTGTGTGTTTATATGTGTGTGTGGATGTATGTGTGTGTGCATGTCTGTATGTGTGTATCGGTGTGTGTGTGTGTATGTGTGTGTGCTTGTGTGTGTATGTCTGTACGTGTATTTATGTGTGCGTACATGCGTGTTTATATGTATGTGCGTGTTTATTTGTGTATGTGCGTGTGTATGACTTGTATGTTCGTGTATGTATGTGTATATGTTTGTGTGTATGTGTACATGCATGCAGTGTATGCGAGGAAGTGTCTATTCGTGTGTTATGTGTGTATGTTGTGTAAGTATGTGTGTATAGCTGTGGATATATGTATGGGTGTGGATGTGTGTAGGGGTGTGTATGTGCGTGGGTATATGTGTGTATTTGCGTGTGTGTATTGTGTGTGTATGCTCGCGTGTATGTGTATATGCTTGCGTGTGTATGCGTGCCTGCATGCCGTGTTTGCGAGAGAGTGTGTATTTGATAGCGTGAGGGTGTGTGTCTCTGTGTTAACGATAGTGAAATAAAGAGATATAGAGTGAATGAAAGATGGAGAGAGTGAGTTCATGAGGGAAATAGTGAATGCGAGTGAGGGAGAGAAAGAGGGTGAGCGAACGAGAGAGAGAGAGAGAGAGAGAGAGAGAGACAGGGTGAGACAGTGGAAGAATGGATGTATTAGTGTGTGTGTGCGTGCATATGTGTGTGTGTGTGTGTGTGTGTGCGTGTGTGTGTGTGTGTGTGTGTGTGTGTGTGTGTGTGTGTGTGTGTGTGTGAAAAGAGAGAGAGAGAGTTGAGCGCACTCATGTCATGTTACATGCCATTACATATTTTGTGTTTATTCTCATCTTCATATTATCATTTTAAACGCCACCTGATTTTATCATGTATAATATGAACACACGCACATTACTGTAGAGTGAGTGAGAGTTAGTGAGAGAGAGAGAGAGAGAGAGAGAGAGAGAGAGAGAGAGAGAGAGCAGAGCGCATGCATGGCATGCAACATGCCATTCCATATTTATTAAGTATTCTCATCTTTCATATTAGAATGGCGTCATCGAGATGGGGCAAGATGGTGTTCCATTTTTCCGCCCGTTAGGCGAAATGTGATTTTTTCTGTTAGTTTGTTGTGTTCCGGCAGTGGAATGCCTCAACAGATTCAAAAGATCAACGTATTTCTGTTGTGGCGCCTGCTCAAAAGGTAATGTTGCCTAGTAAGTAACACTGAGATTCCCAGCTGGTTATCGCGAGCTACAGTTCTCAAGCCAAGCACTCCCGTGGTCACAATCGCATATCGGTTTCAGTGATCAATCGTTATCAACAGCTGTTTCGCACAGACAAAGATCATCTACACACCAGTAGTTTACTGATTCACAAAGCGTGACGTCTGCGGATAAATTATACATGGGGACCGAAGCTTACGGTGCTGCACAAGTTATGAAGTGCTAGAAGTTCTGTAAACCAAGAAGATGTGATTCTTTCCAAGGGGACTTTAGAGTCATCACCAAAATTCCAGAGTTTTCATAGAACGCCCACTTTCTACTCCTTTGGTCGGTCAGTTGCGGCCAGACGTTTGCCATCCTGCGTGAAACAAGTAGTTAAAGCCACCACACATTTACGACGAGCTGCTAGACTCCTCACAAGCTCCTGGGTCTCCTCAATTACATGTTGAACAATTATGTGTCGAAATTTAGTCACAACAACACTACATCTGTGAGAGGTTTTCCCCTTAAATAATCACCAGAAGCTCTCAAGCCGACGCTAGGACCCACAACATGCCTTCCCGAGGAACCCCTAAGCCAGATCCTGACGAGAGCATTTACTCGAACTATCCCGGCACACGGACCTCGGCTCCAGAATCTCGAGGCAGCGTACATGTGGATTTACCACCCGTAAGACACTCCACCCCAGAAAGTAGCTCGATTTATGGGAACTTGAATGGCAATGTACCGGTCAATGAAAACGCATACGACGCTATGGCCACTCCTTCAACTTCTCCAAACTCTAGACAAAAGTGGTGATGAACAATTTGTCTGCGATGAACATTACGCCCAGGTCAACAATCAATACTAGGTTACTCAACTGTAGAAGATAAAGATCCGGTCCTATCCTATGATGTTTTCTTTGACGCTCAGAAAGTGGTTGGGCTGGACAATGATAACTTTCATGCCTTTGTCAAATACAAGGATCTGGCAATGAGTATGTTTTACGATTCTGCGTGGGAAAAGGAATTCAAGTCTGCATGTCTGGTATGCGCTGATGATGGATGTAACGAAGAAGAGGAAGGAGAAGGTCTAGAAAACATCTTCAGCAGTCTAATGCTGTCTAACTGACTGCATAAGGTCTACCAAGAACTGGAGATGTTGAGAACTCGTATATCACTGCAGCACTCATTCCGAGCTGTAAGAAACATGACCACCAAATTCTAACCCAGTGGCCTTTACCGACAACAGTCATTGATTTCTGGCGGCTTGCGGCCCAGTACATCATGTCTTTGGTAGTGGCATTCGAGCGGGATTTTAGCACTGAAGACGTGACAATTGGTCCCCATCTACGTGAAGGGGAGGCATATACAAAAAAGATGCTCATTGTTCAACATCAAGACTTCAAGGCTAGATTTGTGTGGTACCTGGGAGGTTCAGATAGTTATAGTCATCGTCAATGAAGAAAACACGCCGAAGTCGATAAACGTTTCGTTCAAGGTGAATACAGTCTCTTACACCTTTCATGGAAAAGCAAAGACCATGACTCTGAATCTCTGCTGACCTTGCTGGAAAAATTCGGGCAATGGAACCAGCTGGGGAAGAAAGAACTTTGTTTACATGCAGAAACGGCGCTGAGTGGAGCGGACTGGTGTGCACATTGTCACTTTTGCTGGGCCATATGGACAATGACCAACAAGGTTATGTGCCTCTTGTAGTCGGAACAGTCAAGGCTATTAGACCTCACATAGTTCCATCTCTAGATCAGTACAGACTTTTGTACCAAGTACTGAATCTCATCAACGAAAGGAATGATGTCTACGGCAATGTCAGTCCTACATGATCTTGCTTCATCTCCGGAGTAACATTCATCAATGTGTATCCAAGTGATATATGACCTGTATAATTAATTATGTAACATTCATCAATGTATAGACAAGTGACATATGATCTGTATGTTCCTTTATGTAACATTGATCAACATTGTAACATTCATCAACATGTAACATTGTGTAGACAAGTGATATATGATTTGTATGATCCCTTATATAAAATTTATCAGTGTGTAGACAAATGATATATGACCTGTAGGATCTATTATGTAACAAGGATCAATGTGTAAACAAAAGGTACGTGATCTTAATCTTCACCCCCTCACCCCTCCCCCAACCCGAAGTAACATTCATCATTGTGCAAACAATCTATTTGATAGAGAGTGTATGGCGTGGGTCTTGTTTTCCGTACACATGTATCTATTGTGCTCGCCATAAATGAGGCGCTGGAACATCTTGCCCCCGGGTAGATTGGGCCCGTTAGCTATTAAAGCAGCCAATCTAGGAGATGGAACACTACGATTATAAACCCCAAAGTTGAATAGCTGAATGGCCACGGGTGAGTTCGTCGTGAACGTGGAACGTCTGGTATGTGGGCTGGGCGGCGCCAAGCGCATGAACTCCTAAGGGACATCCCCTGCCCCTTCCCTAGCAGGCAGGCTCTACTAGGATGACCGCTCATTTCCTGCAATATCCAAACTTTGCGTATATGGTATTAATTAAACAAGGGAATCGTCGTCGGAGCTACGGAGCACGTGCTCTGCGCTTGACACATCCTTCAGGGGCTAGCGAAGAGAGAGTGAGGAGGAGAAGACGAGGAAATGGTGTGAGAAGAAGGCATAGAAATAGGAGGGCAGGCGCCAGGAGAACACGACGAAAGGTGGAGAGGCTAGGTCTCAACCATGTAAGAGTGGGATATTGGAACTGTCGTAGTGCCAGGCAGAGAGGTCCTGTATTGGAGAGGCTAATATGTGATTTTGATGTCCTCATGCTCCAGGAGCTAAATACAAACAAATACCATTGCCCTGGGTACGCCTGTTATATATATAAACCCTACTGGGCAGATGAGACGTGGGCAAGGTCTGCTGGTGAAGGAAGGAGTGAAGCATGTGGTACTTGACTTGAGCCAGTGGAATCACAGTGCAAGAGAGGTCCAGGGTATACAAATGGAGATTGGAGGCTTAAGTTGGAACATCATAAATGTATATGCCACAGTGGACTGTTTTGTCAGAAAGGAACACTGGGACTGGCTTAAGGAATTGGAGGAATTACCGGGTAATAAGCTACTCATATGTGGAGACTTCAATGCGAGGAACAGAGATTGGGACAGCAGTGGAGAAAACCGACAGTGAATTGCCCTTGCGGATGCCATGGTGGACTCCGATGTAGTCTGCATAAATGATGGTAGGCCGACTAGAATGGCAATGAGGCCTGGCGATGCGGACACAACTATTGACTTGGCACTTGTCTCCCAGTCATCAGTCCTTGATGTAAAGTGGACTATTTTGAATGACCATGGGAGTGATTACATGCCATGCGCAGTTCTGATCTCTAAATTCAGGAAAGTTAAGGCTGTGAGAGCGCGCAAGACTTCCGGTATGAGTGGACCTACAACCTTCTTGGGCGCCTCAGACAGGGGGCACGCAACAGGGCTGTTAATAATCCTTTCTTGCAACCCCCATGGTGGAACCCCAGAAGTAGACCAGGCTTGGAAAGCAAAGAGAGCTGCAGTGAAGCAGCTAAGGAAAGTGCGACAGACACCCGGAAGCTCACGGGAGAAAGTGGACACGACGGAAAATGTCAAGAAAGACAATGTGGAGGTTTTCAAGCGCTGCGCTGCAGAGGCCAAAAAGGCAAAATGGGAATGTTTCATGAATGAGATTGGAGGTGATAAAACACTGCGAAAGTTCTGGAAACTACACAGACAAATACAAAGAAACGATCGGCCTATGACAGTGGGAACAATTTATAGAGATGATGGTGTGCGAGTGACAACATACACAAAGAAAGGGGAGACGTTTCTCCAAATATTTTTAGAGCAGACCAATCATGATGATGTGGACACCAGAGATGCAGTTAGAGAGGAGTTATCTGGCACCATAAAGAATATGCCTTATGAAGACATCATACGGGTTGAAGATGTTAAAATTATTTTGAAAAAGGCAAAAGACACGGCACCAGGGCCTGATGGGGTCAGGTATGACCACATGAAGGTTTTGAGTGATGTAGACCTGAAGGAGATGACCGAGTGCTTTAACCAGGGAATTAGGACAGCATCAGTACCGCAGGATTGGGTACACAGTTATCTCATCCCTCTCCCAAAACCGCTCAAGGATCTTTCAAAGCTTAGCGGCTTTAGGATTATCACCCTTCAATGTACATTTGGGAAGGTTTTAGAAAAGATAGTCGCTGTCAAGCTGCAAGAGTTTTTGGAATAGGGGAAGCTTCTTCCAAGAGGCCTGGGGAGCTACAGGCCAGGAAAAGATACCTGGTCAAATGCAGCCACTTTAGCCTTTGACGTTTATGATGGGTTCCAGAGTAGACAAGAAATGATGATGGCGGCGCTTGATCTCGAGGATGCGTACAATAGAGTTCGATATGATATTTTGATGACCGCACTGATGGAGAAGGGGGTCAATCCCTGGTTAGTGAACTAGATAGCGGCCGTACTACATTCTCGTCGGATTGCTCTCCGTCTGGGTGCATGGACATTCAGTGCCACATATTTTAACCCCGGGACTGCCACATGGATCCGCAATCTCACCGGTGTTATTTAACGTGTATACGAGCAAAATTGCAAACCTAGAAGCACCAGGGGTTGGAAGGATACTAACATTTGCAGATGATATTCTAGCATATAGGCAGGGGAGAGATAGGGAGAAAATAGCCCAGGAGCTACAGGTGACAGTAGACAAAGTGATTGACTAGTGCACTGAAATGGGTGCTGTCATCCACCCGGAAAAGGCAGCTGTTTTGTGGTGCTCTTTGGACAACAGGATTGTGAGAGCTGATGTTCCATGCCTCACGATAGATGGTGGAAGCGTCAACAGAGAGAACAAACTGAAGTATCTGGGAATCACATTTGACAGGAGCCTGTTTTTCAAGGATCATGTGGAGACGGTTGTGACAAGATCTCAAAAGGGATTCAACGCACTTAATACTATCGCTGCAATGGACATAGAGCAGAGAATGCTTTTCAGACTATACCAGCACTTGATCCTCTCAGCGACTGTTTATGGACTTGGACTGCTCATTGTCTCAAAGAGTCAGCTGGTGAGATTGGAGCGCATACAGAACGAGGCTATGCGGGTCATTCTGGGATGCACCAGAGACACCCCAGTGGTTTGCCGACTGTTGCTGGTAGGCTCTAGGTGATGCAGGCGAAGGCATGCCTCAGAGTAGCTGCTGACACAGATCACCCGTTGCATGAGGCGCTGGACACAGTTAAGGGCCAGCGACTGATAAGAGGGAAATCATGGATGGCTCAGGCGGAGGATACGATCAGACAGGTGTGCCCCTTGGAGAACATTAGGCGAGGAGAGGAGTGGGTCAGAGTGCCAGCGGAGTAGTCAGACTTGTGCAAAGTTATGATAACATTGAGCCGGGAGTGCAGGGAGTGGAAAGCAGGGGCCACGGAAGTGAAAATCTAGCAACTAATTCAGGATAATGCTCGCCCGGGTGATGTGATTATCTACACAGATGGTTCGGTGTTGAGAGGTAGTAGACGTGCCTGGGGTTTCTTGGCAAAGGCTAATTGTCGACGTTTGGTGCAGGAGAGCCTGGCATATGATACCACGACATCTAGCTTAAGAATGGAGGTGGGGGAAGTCAGTGTAGCTTTCCGCTGGATGGAGAATACGATTCACACACACACACACATCGTGATTGTAACTGACTCAGAAAGCATGCTGAGTACGGTGAGGACTGGTAAGAATGGAGGTGGGGGAAGTCAGTGTAGCTTTCCGCTGGATGGAGAATACGATTCACACACACACACATCGTGATTGTAACTGACTCAGAAAGCATGCTGAGTACGGTGAGGACTGGTAAGCTTCGTGCCGAGTGACTTGCTTCACTTCGGAAGTCACGGGTGGCAAGCATCGTCTGGATATTTTCTCCGGGGTATGCTGGTGTATTGGGGAATGAACAGCCAGACAGATTGGCTGGCTCTGCAAAACTTGGTGGAGTATTAATGCATGATAAGGCAGATGTGGTTGCGGCCTTGTGGGAGCACGTGTACACCTCGGAGGAGCAAATGGATCACCATGGTCTGGCAAGAATGCGACAGCGTGGAGTGACGAGGGGGTCTGGCCGATGCTCATATGGGCGAGACGCACATATAATCAGATTGCTACTGGTACTATTGGTGTTGGAACTCTTCGCTGGATTCTGAGGGTGGGGACGGAGCGCTTATGAGAATGCCCCGAATGCTGTGTTGTCGGTTCCTAAATCAATCAATCAATCAATCAATCTTTCATATTATCATTTTGTATGCCACTTGATGTTATCATGTATAATATGAACACACGTACATTACTGTAGAGTGTGTGAGAGTTAGTGAGTGTGAGTGAGAGAGAGTGAGTGATGTGAGAGAGAGAATGTGTGTGTGTGTTTGTGTGTGTATGTGTGTTTGTGTGTGTGTGTGTATGTGTAAGAAAAAAGAGAGAAAGAAAGAGAGAGAGAGAGAGAGAGAGAGAGAGAGAGAGAGAGAGAGAGAGAGAGAGAGAGAGAGTTTAATAGCATCACTAATTTTTACGTTACACAATGTATATGTACAATTTTTTCTCCATGTTTTACAATTTTGCGAGAATGCTCACGACAATCGTCATTGTATGTGTGTGTAAAGTGTGGGAGTTTGTTCATACTAGTTTCAGTGATTATGTGAGGCATCATGTATGTGTCTAGATGTGAG
Organism: Cepaea hortensis; assembly: GCA_963921405.1. Lineage (NCBI taxonomy): Eukaryota > Metazoa > Mollusca > Gastropoda > Stylommatophora > Helicidae > Cepaea > Cepaea hortensis. Next base: position 73,829,544 of record OY992894.1, on the reverse strand, counting down.
AATGTGTGTGTGAGTGTGTATGAGGCGTGTGTGTGTGTTTGTGTGTGTGTGTATATCTGGGGGATGTTTGTGTGGGGATGTATGTGTGGAGGGGTTGTGCGTGGGTGCATGGGTGATATGTGAGTGGGTGAAGGAATGTGTGGTGGGTGGGAGATGTGTGTGTGGGTGACGGATGATTAGGTTATGCTTGGAAGTGTGTGGGTGTTGGTGGGTGGGGTTGTGTGGGTGGGGAATATATATGTTAGTGGATGTGTGAGGGATATTACACTTTTCCTTATCGACTCGACGCGCTATCGAGATCAAGTCGCCTTATCGGATAACGCAGAGGATGCCTCGCGTTAAAAGTGCCGCGCAAAGACATGCGCTATATGCAGATGGGAAAAAGAAGGCAGAGGCGAGGAAGGCCGCTGCGTCTGCTGGGCTCATATCTTCAAACAGCAGTCCGGCACCTACACCAGCTGAAACCGTTCCCGTCGCGGAAACCACAACTGAAGCCAGCAGCAGCCGGGAAGTTATCAACACCAAGGAGATGCAGCCCAATGTACCAGAGACCTCCACACAGGAGGAAACATCAACCACTATTGTAGACTTCACCGGAAAACTACTGCTTAAACAAATAAGCTGGGAGAAGCCAAGCTGTCGGCGCTACCAACAGACAAGATAATCAGTCTGTTGGAGAATGAGCTGGGAAGACACAGCATCGACCAACTGCGCAAGACACCCGATGGAGTAGTGGACTCCATCAAGAAAAATCCAAAGACCACAGCCCTATTACAGAAGGTCGCACCAGAGGAGAAGAGCATCATACAGCTTCACCACGGCATGGTACTGGAAGCCGCCCGGCACCGCACGATGAAACGATGGGTCATCAGACGAGTCCAGACCCATCACTCGAATGACCAGATCAGGGAGATGCTGCTGAAAGAAAACAAGAAGCTAAAGATCACCAGTGCTGAGCGGATCATCGGAAAGAACAACTTACCCTCTACAGTTGTCGTCGTCACATCAAAGGACCGAGTGATCCCTCAGTACATTGTATGGGACAGAAAAGACCAAAGACCAGAGCACTACATACCAAGAGTGCTGCAGTGTTCCAAATGCCAGAGGTTTTGGCACATCCGTGCCACCTGCAAGAGTGAGGTGGAGGTGTGTAGGTACTGCTCTGGTCCCCATACCTACAGTCAGTGCCAGCATGCGAAGAACGACTCGGACTTCCGGAGGCCTAACAAAAACAGAAACCATGGCGCCGGGTACCTCGGCTGCCCCTGCCACCAAGACAGCAAAGAAGCAATGAAGATAGCCATCAAGTCTAATCTACCATATAAGGAGGCTAGGAAGCAGGACGAGGCGACCAACCGACTCACTAGAGTGATAAAGCACAATTGGAAGGCAACCTGAAGGAGCTGAGAACACAGGTCAAAAACCTAGAAGACAAAAGTGACAAGACGCAAGAAACCCAGATAACGGCCGTTCAGCGCATCCTGGACGATCTGAAGCAAGTCCAGCAGAAGATAGAGCAGGATGTCGCTCGAATGGCTGCCTTAAAATCTGACACCGACATCACTCTATTGAATATTCAAGAAGAGAGAGCAAACACAGAAGAAACGCTGAAACAAATCCAGGAAGAAAGAGAACAGATTAAACTACTAAAAACACAGAAAGAACCAGAAGATGCAAGAGCTCAGACAGAAGAAGAAACAACAGAGGAAAGAAAAGATCGTTCACCACCAAGATCGAACTGGCGAACAGCGAACAACACACGACTAAGACCAAGACGACGCCCAAACGACCACAATTACTGGTGCGTTTACAACGAGACGTAAAGTGAGTGTTGATGGGTTATGGGATGGGCTGAGGATGTATGTGTGGGTGGGGAAATGTGTGTAGGTGGGGATGTGTGGGTGGGTGATGGGTGGGCGGGTTCATGTATGTGTGCCTGGGGATATGTGTGTGGGTGGGGGATGTGTATGGGGGGATGTGTGGTGGTGCGAGATGTGTGTGCGTGTTTATGAAGATGTGTGTAGATGGGTGTGTGGGTGTCGGTGGGAGTGGGTGGATGGGTGGGGGTATTATGTATGCCTGTGTGTGTGTGTGTGTGTGTGTGTGTGTGTGTGTGTGTGTGTGTGTGTGTGTGTGTGTGTGGGTGGGGGATGTGTGGATGTATGTTGATTGGTGGTTGATGTTTGTGTCTCATAACATGGTAATATGCATTGTTTATGTTTACAACATTCATTTCACAATGACTTACCCTATGTGAATATGCTCTGCATTATTGATGAACGAAAGATGAGTATTGGAACGGCCGAATGTAAGACGGGTCCTCGTGCCCAATTTGTTACCCTTTGAAAATAAAGTCCGTTCGTTCGTTTTCTCTCTCTCTCTCTCTCTCTCTCTCTCTCTCTCTCTCTCTCTCTCTCTCTCTCTCTCTCTCTCTCTCTGCAAGCTGAATTTACCTATCATGGTTTTGTTATATCAATGTGCTTGTTGTGATTCTGTGGATGTGGTTAAGTAGTTTTAAGATTAAAACCGCTGAGTGAACTAAAAAAGACTGTTAGATTCATACAAGAGATTGCAGTTATAGACATATTTCAAGCCAACGAAAGAAGAAGAAGAAGAAGAAGAAGAAGAAGAAGAAGAAGAAGAAGAAGAAGAAGAAGAAGAAGAAGAAGAAGAAGAAGAAGAAGAAGAAGAAGAAGAAGAAGAAGAAGAAGAAGAAGAAGAAGAAGAAGAAGAAGAAGAAGAAGAAGAAGAAGAAGATTAAACTAAGTGTTGATTATCGCAAAAATGCGTGTTATATATAATATTCATTTCAAGTGATAGTTGTACATTATTAAATTATTATTAATCAAGTGCACGAGGCGTGTCAGAAACAACCACGGGACCTCAAATTGCCCGCGGCGTGGCTAGATAACAATGCGATTGCTGCATTCTTCAATTTTAATTGTTCACAACATTATGCAATAATGTCAAGAGAAAGAAAGAGCTCCGTATTGGAAGTGAATGGTGAAAAAACTAGTTCCTGTTTACGATCCGCTGTCAATAAAACTTACACACTAAACAAAGAGAGGGCAGAGAAGAACAAGCTATCCAAGATCATGAATCCCACCGGCCTAGTCGTCAAACACACCAACTCAGGACAGTGTGTTACGGTTTCCTTCAACAACACACTCCATTATGAGGCATTGCGAACTTGTCTACTCAACTACTACAAGCTTGAACTAATTGAACCCAGACAAGATAAGCGCGGGGCCCATGAAGACCCGATTACGACGCCAGTGATTACGATACGTTTGTACCACACGAAAAATAAACTAATGACACGGGGAAATGTTGAAAAAATTAATTCTTGGCTAAAGGTAGATTTTGTTGAGCTTGAAAACTCTATACAGACATTCACCGAATTTACACAGCCCACAACTACAGCTGTAGACAGCACACCAGCTACCAATGTTCGTCAATTAACTCATACGAAGGGTGTACATGACAATATCAATATTAAGCCTGCCAACCCACCAGTGCCCTTGGCCATTGAATACCAAATGGAGCGCATCCAAAACAACATAGAACCCTACGTGGACATTGTTGAAGAAGTACCTGCCTCAGATGACAATAGCATCTTAACTATCAATGGACATTCGTGCGATTGTAAACAGCTCATTGAAGATCTAGAACAATCACTAAAGGCTCTCATTGTCACTGTTTCAACTAACATCAAAGCAAACAGCAAGATAAGCAATGATTACAATGCTCTCAAGACAGAAGTCGCTCCCTGCGAGATGAAAATTTGCTGCTGAGAAAAACAGTTCAA